>PVIH01002962.1:0-173045 GCA_004025045.1 Sigmodon hispidus
AGGTATTAGCTCAACTATGTTCATAGCAGCATTATTTGTAATAGCAAGAACCTGGAAACAACCTAGATGTCCCTCAACTGAAGAGTGGATTAACAAACTGTGGTACATCTACACAATGGAATACTACTCAGCAGTAAGAAAAAATGATATCCTAAAATTTGCAGGCAAATGGATGGATTTGGAGAATATCCTCCTGAGCAAGGTATCACAAACTCAGGAAGATAAGCAGGGGATGTACTCACTCATTAGTGGTCTCTAAACAAACTAACAAGAAAAAAGCCAAGCATGCCCAAGCTGCAAACCACAACCACTAAACAGCTTGGGATCAGAAACACCCTGGACTGACCCTTCGGATCCCACTACACCTATAGGAACACCTGACTCACTCTTGAGGGAGTGGGGACAAAACTGGATTTGCCAGAGTGGAGACTGAACTAAGCATTATTCGATCAGTGGGACCATGGGACTGTCTGCAGCCTGCCCAGGGAGGGGATGGGGAGTTGTGGAGAAGAAAAAATGACCTGATGTGTTGGGAGGGGGAAGGGACCTTGAATGAGGATATACAGGGATAGGAAAAAAATCCAGAGAGAAAACTGAACACAAAGTAGTTTTATGTGTTGCAAATTATTTACATTATCACCCTTGATGAGTCATGCTTATGATTTTTATTTTCTTTATAGTTATTGTTAACTTATCAGCATTTTAAATTCAATTTACTGTTTTTCTTGATAAATACAAAATAAAAAAATAAGTACTGCAATTTCAAAATTACATTTGAAAAAAAAAGAAACTCCTATGATGACAAAATTAAAGATGTTTATCAATCAGAAAAAAAAAGAAATAGAAACTCGTCCTAAACCAGTCAGTTCCCAAAACTGTCATCTAAAATATGAAGTCTAAGCCAGTGTGAAGTTCCTCATCCCCATGAGATAACCAACAAACACATCTGATGCTTAAGGTATCTCAGCTATGAAAGAAATAAAAAAGAATTGGTAACCATTCCAACCAAAAGAGGAAACTGGAGTTTGGAGGATAAGATAGAATTTGAGCATGGATAAAAATTTTCCAAAAGCTAATATGATTTTTTTTCAAGAAAAAATATTAACAAAGAGGAACACCCATTATCCCTCGCTAAGTAGACACAGTATTAAACCATCTGCCAAAGACTTATCATTATACTCATAATTGGTGCATCTCTCATCAGAGAGGCTCCTGTTTGAAGTAGATAATGATTATCACACAGACTCGTAGTCAGGCAAAGCACAGAAAATAAGAGACTGCAAAGGGCTCAGCTCTAAAGAACACGTATATAGCACCTCTTCCTTACAAGCCTCAGGGACCATCAAGGAAAATCACCCAGAATGAGTCTAAGAGGCAGAAGTAGTGAATGACTACAAAGAAACTGTCCTCTGAACACAGCTGGAAAACTGCTTACATAAAGCAGCTGTAACAACATGCAAAAGACATGCTCAGTTAAAGTCGGAATAATTTCCATCATGGAGTTAGACACACAGTTCTACAGGTGGCCAGAGTGCTGTTGGTTATTTTTAGCTACTGGAAGAAAGACAGTTTTATCCAAAGGTGTACCTCTTGTAAGTCAGCCACAATCCAGTGGAAGACCATGCATCCAATATTTGGGCAGTTTAAATTGGTCTTAATGAGTTAAGGAAAAAAAAAGAGAAAAAGTTGGGTGGACAGGGAAGTGGAGTAGATTTACAAAGAATTGAGATGGTATTAATAAATATGACCAAAATACATTGAATAAAATTCTTAAAGGACTAGTATTTTTTAAAAAGAAAAAAAGCTGGTATACACTAAATAATCCAGAAACTGAAAGTGCATTTATTTTAATTTTTTTAAAGAAGTTTATTTAAAAATATAAGAACTGAGACTACGTTGTCCATAGAGACACTGGACAGAGTTTAAAACAAACAAACAAACAAACAAAAACAACCTCTTTCTTCTAAAACTTAGAGAAAAATAAAAAGTAGATAGAAGAAAAACTTAAGTTTATAAGTTTGGAAATAAAATGAAATGTCTAGAAAGAAATAAACTGGATTGTGTTACAGATTAACTTATTCAAAAGGAAGCCTAGCCTTTGCCCTTGGCTCCAAGAAGAAATCCCTCAGGTCTTCAGTGTCCTATCTGGATTACAATAGTGCTCTGCAACCTTCCACAGTGTCGGTCAGGGTCATCCAAGTCTGAAGAGCAGCTTCTAGTAGCACAGAACAACAGATGTGACATTTTACCCTATGCTGGATCACAGAGCTATAGAAAATACTACCTGGATATTAGACATCTATGAGATTTTAGTGACAACAATATACCCTTCTTGTAAATTTCATATATCCTTTAACACATTTGTGTGTATTGGGGAGGGGCGTCTGTTCCTGTGAGAGCACAAGCCTGACCAGATAGACATGGAGCTTACAGAACAACCTTGGGCATTTCTCTCTCTCTCTCTCTCTCTCTCTCTCTCTCTCTCTCTCTCTCTCTCTCTCTGGCTTGTCATTAAAGTGCAGCAGGATACCTGGTCTGAGGGTGTTGATGGGAGCACTGGGATGACTTGAAAGCATCCATACCTTGTTTTCTGTAAGTTCAGATATACTAACTCATGGTTTCACACGTGTGTAGCAAGAAGTTTACTCTCTGAGAAATTTATCTACCCCTAAATTTTGTACACATTTTTCAGTCAAAAACATCAGTCACTTAACTGTGAACATGAGCTCTCAATCTTCCTTTTATATTCATTCATTGTTTTATGCATATATTTTTATATAAGTTCAAATTCAAAAGCTCAGGCTAACACAAAAGTTAGCATTTAACCCTGGCTGACTTTGAATTCATGATCATTCTCTTTCAGGCTTCAGTTACTGGCACTATAGGTGTGAATGGCTAAAACGGAAAGGCTATGAATTTCCCAACCTAGAATCTACTGACTGAAGAAGAAAACAGGTCTTTAGGTAAAAAGACCCTACCATGACATAAAGTGTACATGTTAGTGAGTTCTCAGTTCTTTCCAAAGGTCACAACTCTGATGCCCCTCACCTACAGGGCATGATGTAAGCAAAGAGTTTAGAGATATTGTATACTGTAACTGAGTTGACTTTGATAATGAGGAGGTTTACTCTCTCTTTAATTAACAGTAAAATTGGGGATGGCGAGCACATGGGACCTAAGATTAATCCACAGGGCATAAAGTTGAGTGTGGTAGAATCAACTCAGAGCCTCTGTGTTACAAAAGTGGAGAAGGACAGGTCCCTGGAACCTGGTGATCAGCAGAAATAGCCTTCTTTGTGACTTCCAAGCTAATGAGAAACCCAGAATGCACATGATCTACACAGATCTGCACAAGATGAAGTTCTAGAGCTGACAGGAGAAGTGGACACAGACCTCCACCCCTGATCTAGAAACCATCTCGTATTGATAGCCACTTGCAAATGAAAAATTATATTATTCAAGGTCATCTCACTGGGCAAACAAACCACTCTTAAGGGTAGACCACATTCCCAGCAATAGATGGTCAACACAAAATTAACTCAACATATTTATGTTTTGTCTGTTGTTTCCAAGGTTTTTTTTGTTTGTTTGTTTTACCTTATAGGTTTATTATGTATATATTGTATATATTATGACTTTTGGTTTGTGGTTTCTATGGGATTCCTAAACATGTGAACATGTGTGCCCCTGCATTATATATTTATTGGCTTTTCCTTTGGCTCCTTTTCTTGTTTGATTGTTTCATCATATTCTGATTTGGTGTTTCTTAAATTTATTTTAATATTATTTTTATATGGCTGCTTGTTTGAATTCAGATGAGAGGGAGGTAAGGAGGAAATTGGAAGAGAAGGGAGAGGGAAAATATAATCAGAATATATAGTATGTAAAATCTTTTTAATAAAAGAAAAAGAGATGAGAAGTATCCAAGGAAAAACATCTGAAACTCACTCTGGCATCTTCAGGATCATGGTCACATGGTATGTGCTGCTGCACACACATATGTGCCTATACACTTACCTCACAGATGCACAAAATCAAGTTATATTGAGATCAGGAATAAATGACTTAGGTCTAGCCAATGGACTTGTCAGTGGTTATTTCCCTGGTCTTCAAATGTATAAATGATGTAGACATACCTAGCATTGGTATCTCCCTCACTTGAGTCTTAAACTATTGAAATGATTGATAACTACATAGAAAGAATCCAAGTCAAATTCTCTGAAAGGAATAA
Source organism: Sigmodon hispidus (assembly GCA_004025045.1). Taxonomy (NCBI): domain Eukaryota; kingdom Metazoa; phylum Chordata; class Mammalia; order Rodentia; family Cricetidae; genus Sigmodon; species Sigmodon hispidus. Next base: position 4,232 of record PVIH01002962.1, read on the forward strand.
GCCATTGTCCCACTAGCCTATGTGGAACATCTATGGCAGAAAAAGAGTTGATGTCTAGTGTTATCCTTAGGGGATTAAGTATTCAGGGATCTATTTCATGGTGGTTTCTGTCATCTCATTGATCTTGTTTCAAAACATGCTGGAAATGACAGCAACCTATACCAAGCAAGCATATGCAAGCCTCAGTTGTGACTGCTCTGTCAGATGCTGTACTTTTGGTAGAGTACATTAATTAGCATGTCTTATAAAGTACACAAATGTAGCTGTTGATTTAAACATATATCTTTTTTCCTAAATTAATGTCATCAGAATATCTTATTGAAGGAAATCAGGAGCATAGCAGAACTGGGGTGCCATCTCTGTGAATTGCTGTCAGTTGATGTTAGGATCAAGACAAGGATGGTGGAGCAAGAAGCAGATGAGTACCAGTTACAGTCATCTGTGGAGGTGGGACCCAAAAAGCCATCCTGTGATAGCACATTATTTACAGGCATAGAGAGACAATTAAAGGAACTGAAACAGCCAAAAAGAGGAGATGGGCAAAGGAGCACTATTTTCCTTTATAAAATTTGTTAAACTTTTTGATTTAAAAAAAATACAATTGTGCATTTTATAATGACTTAAGTATGATGTTAAAGGATGAAGAAAGACTTGAAAAATATTGCACTGGGGAAACCATTCAAATCAGAGTTCAGATTTATTTTTGCTTGAGAATCTTTAAAATTGAGTTCCAGGGATCCCTCTGGTAAACCAAGTACCCAAACTTCTTAGCATGTTTATCCATACTTTGTCTTGTTATTTTTGTCATTTCTGTACTTTTGTATGTGCATGAATGTTATCCAGTCAAACAGCATATTCCACTATGGAAATACTCAGCTTCTAGGTGTTTTTCTTCCCTGCTTCCACACTATCATCCATTCTGTGAAAAAAATGGAGGGCAGGTAGGACATATTGAGGTGTCTGATGGAGTCATCATGCCATTGACTCATGGATTTGAAAGCTAATCTTCAACTGAATGTTTCAGTTTAAGGTGTGTCTAATTCATCTTTCTAACAGGAAGTAGTTACCTGATGATTCAATATGTCAGATAATGACTCATGTAATAGATTTAACAATGTCTACACAGAATGCTCTAGGACTGACTTAGTTGGTAAAGCCTTGCAAGCATACAGACTTTAAGTTCACTTCTCATAAGTGCTGAGGGTAGAAGTGAAAGCATGTAATTCCAATATGAGAAACAGAGAGAGGAAGATGCCTGGGGTGCTCGGGCCACTCAATCTACCCTTCCTGCACAGCTCCAGAGCCAATGAGAGACTCTGTCTCAAAGGATAGGAATGGTCTTCCTGAAGACAGCACTGGTAGTGCACAGGCCTCTACACACATCCATACACTTGCACATCACAAATGTGAATATGTGCACACATCCGACAAAAATGTGTTCCAATTATCATTGTATGTCCTAGAGTCAAGGACCCTGAAATTAATAGTTTTAGGGAGAAAATTAAATTTATCAAGGATAATGATTTGTCAAATAACAGTGGATGCTTATTAAAAATATGTGGTAGATAAGAGCTAGTTCCATATTCACTCTAGACAAGGGAGCTTTTGAGATGTTTCAGGTTTCCCAAAACCATGAAATAACTGTTGAAAGAACTGTCCCAGATCTTGAGAACCCTAAGACCAACTATATAGAAAACAGTAGATTTAGTCATAGCTTAATAGTATACATTGTACTCCTGGGAACATCATTTCACATATTGTGTCTTAGACATTTTATCTGTGAATCTGAGCTTTAGACATACTTTAGACATGGCCTGTGCTCCTCTGATCCTATGAGGAACACTGTTATTTCAAAAGACAGAACCACCCAGTGAACATTCTGTTCAAATGATCTCCTTCCCTGCCTGTCTTTTGCATCACCCTATTTATGTTTGTTTGCTTGCTTGTTTTAACATTGTAGGGATATAATAAACACTGTTTTGAAAACAATACTTGGGGATAAATTTTAAAACTAAGCTATGTTCTAGACTGGAAAAGAGTTAGTTTTGTAGCATTTCCTACATATTAAAATATTGTTTCTTGCTGATGGACCCATTCATTTAGTTGAAGAAGTTCTTTAATGTCACCATCACTCCAGACTGTAAGCAGAGTGAATTTTTGTTATTCTCGTTGTTACTTTTGATTTTCTTAGAGGATGTAGTTTGCTTTTAGTACTTTGTTTTGGTTTAGGTGTGGTTTGTTTTTTGAGACAGAGTATCTGGTAAATCCAATCTGACCTTGAAATTGAAGTGATTCTCCTGCTGCCTCTGCCTCCAAGTGTGGAAATTAACAGTTCACTGCCACACCCACATTTTAGATGACTTTTGAAACCAAGAAGAGTACACTATATTCTCTGTACAGCGTCTCTTCATATACATGGCGTGCATTTGCCAAACTCTTTGGGAAAGAGCAAAAGAGAGTGAAAAGGACATGGCAGAACTGAAGTATGCAGAAGCCTCTCCCTTGGACAAATTTCAAGCAGGCCACTGTTCTCATGAAAGACTGAAGATACTGAAAACTGAATAATTAACAAGGATAATTGTTTTTTTTTTTTTTTACTTGTCATTTTTGGCTTTTTTAAAGAAAAAAAAAAACAGGACTGGAGCAATGGCTGGGCAGGTACATGTGCCTCCTTCCAAGCCTACCAACTTGACATCAATTCCAGTATCCAGTATCCTAGGTGATGGGAGAATAAAACCAACTCCCACAAATGTCTCTCTGAAATCCACCCCCCTCTCTCTCACATACACACACACACACACACACACACACACACACACACACACACACTCACACACAATGTAATTTAAAAAAAATTTAAAAAGGACTGCAGCATCTTGATCATTCCAAAGAATCACAGAAATCTGTTTAAAAAAGGTAAACACACCACACATATTCATACATACACAAACAAATAAGGCATATGTATGCACATTTTTACTATCTCAAGGAAATCCAATAAAATTCTCTAATTTAAAATGTATCTACATTATCTCTTAAGGTATATTATGCATTTCACTTCAAAACTGCATTTTTATTAGAGAAAAGGGAAGGAATTTATTACAAAGCAGAAAATCCAAGCCATAGCATGTAAGGTACCAATTCAGTTTGATGCCATCTTATTTAAGACTCTTGTAGTATGGACCACAGAAGACATTGCAGCTTCACTGTCTATAAATGTGTCCTCACCTCAGCTACTGCTGTGAGGTCAATACTGCTACTAAATAAAACACAAACCTTTAAAGGATTCTGAGCTGTGATAACGGTTGTTCTCTTTACATCAAATGCTACAAATTTTAGGTTAAATACTTCTCTTTCACCACAGTGGTGTGAGTGTGTGTGTGTGTGTGTGTGTGTGTGTGTGTGTGTGTGTGTGTGTGGTGTGTATGCATACACGTATTGATGCTACTTAACCAACATGGGTCAATTCAGGACCTTTAGTCAGATATTTGCAAAAACATTAACACGGACCTCATGTTTTGGGGAAAGAAAAGCAGATTTCATAAAAAGAATCAACAAGAAAAACATGAACAATGAGATGCTAGTGATGTTGTACTCATATTTTCCAAGTTTTATACAAAAAAACCTCAAAGAATTATTACTTTGGAGGCAAATGAAGGTATGAACTTGGATTGCAAAGTGCTTTTGTTATTTAATTGGCTTGTGGATTTCAAAGTTAGTTCCATGCAATTATCTTCTTCTTTTGGCCTTAAAGATCATTATTGTTGCAGTTTCATAAAGTTAAGAATTATGCTTCCACCTTCCAATGTACATATACATTCTAATCACCATAGGCTACTGAGGAAATTATATTGATCTCAATCATTTTTGAGGCCTTAGTCATCTCACATGAGAAACAATTGGAATGGCTGCTCTAGGGTAGCTCTGATAAGAGAGTGAGCATGTTCAGTTACTTTATCTGTTGGCTGCAAAATAGGAGCCATGTTACAACTCAGGTTACAAAGTACATATTTTGGAGGTTAGTGCACAGCAAAATACATGCCAGTGGTATAACTGTATATTAGAATGAGGAGTGGGATCTACATTTGGTCATATCTCTTTCTTCTCTAACATCTAAGAGGATACTTAATGGAAATCCTCATTGGAGATCAAAGAAAACTTGGTAATAACATTTAGAAAAACACAGACCTATGAAATAACTGTTTCAAAGTTTGGGGAAAATAGTCTCTGAGATATAATTGAGGTAATAGAGTTGCAATTAATTTTTTTGCTGTGCTAAGACAAATTTAATGGAAAACATTGTACAGTCTTTGGGAAATTATAACTGCTCAGGATCTTAACCAGTCATCATCAAACAATGATGGGAAGAGGTTTGTAGAGGCTTGACATCACATACTAACAACCACCATACTTTCTGAGTCTTTTTTATAGCATGTTCAGAGTTAAAAGTTATACATTCAAAACGAAATGCATTAAAAAGTATCAGAAAGGGTCAAATAGAAAAAGAGCAATACAAACAAGCCAAAGACAAGAAAACATTTTCTCAGACTATTGATGTATTGAATGTAATACAGAGAAAGGCAAGGGGGCTTTATGTATAGACTTTTGGCAATTAAAGATGCGAACAACAGCCAAATAGAATCTCAGAAGCATTTCCAGGTTCATGAACAACACCATGTGAAGACAAAAGCAAACAAAACATGTGCTCTCAGGTAAAGCAAGGCCATTATAGTCCAGTTTTGATTTCTTACCACTAACAAAACTTAGGTTTTACAGAGTGAAGAGAAGGGCTAGAGTTTCCACATTTAAAAACAGTAGTTGTGAAGCGAGTTAAACTTGGCTTTGAACATGTGCAGAAGTTGGAAAGGGACACCAATAGCTAGCTCCTTTCTTAAGTATAACAATGGCTAGAAGCACATCACTGGAAAAAGCTTCCTGGAGCCATCCCGAGCCTGGACATGGCAAGATGGCCGTGCTGCAGATCCATCGCCTGCATGGTCAGGGTAAGAGCAGTTCTTGTCCACCAAGAGCCCCTGGCTGTTAAAATGAACTGATCCTTGTAAGTAGGAGGACTGCTGCTAATCAGAAGAAGTACTCTTTTTGATTTTCACCAACTGCATTTTGGATATGAAGCTCGCTTTTCAAAACAGCCTCGGCACTGTCTATATTCTCTGACCTTTTTGCCTCATTTCTTTTGTATAACCTTTTCTGTTGATAAATGCGAACAGCTATGGCAGAGACACAAAGCAAGATAAAGATCACAACAGCTATCAGACCTAGAAAGAGAAGAAAAAAGAAATGCCCAGTCAGGATAGACAATATGTCAAGTTCATTGCTTAATTATTCCTGAGATTATCATTTTCCATTGAAGTTAACCCTCTACATGATATGAATTAGAAACAAGAAAACTTCCCATCTTTCTGATCAAAACAGTATCATAATAAAGTTTATTTAGGGATTTCATCAACTTGGTGGGATCTCTTCCACTTATCCTGAATGTGCATTATACTGGATAGGCCTCATGTGTTCCTATTTATCAGGAAGCATCACTTACACATTTCTATGTCCAAATGTAGCTTTATAATTAGACATAAAAACATTTAAATTATTTTTGAAATTATAGTTAAGCATAGTGCAGTAAAGGGATTGTGTTTTGTAGTTAACTATGTAACAATGTCAGTGGAATTGATTTTTCAATCAACTGTTAAACAGTAGGAGTATGTTATGTACATGAATAGTGTTAATAATAAAATGTAGCTATGAGTATATAGATATGTTAAAAAATCTTTCTGAATGAGGCATATTGGATTTTGAAACTTTAGATACTATGTAAATATTTTAAGCATGACAATTCTTAGTTGTGTCCATGATTATCAAGTCTAGAATGACATGAGATCTTTGGAGTGGAGTGTAAACAGTGCATAGTCCTCAGGATACACTGGAAGGGGTGACTTGGAAAGTGAAATTTAGTGTTTCTCATAAGTCTAAGATGCTTTTTCATGGAGTTAAAATTTTCAGTAATAGTAGTATATGATAAAGGTAGGGAAAATTTCAATGGTTAGCACAAATGAAGACCAAGACACCAAATTGTGGTACATGTCATTGAGTTTATGAAATAGAAGGCATTGTACTGACAGGCAAAAACCACTCTCACTTAAGGATGTCCACCACACAACAGTGGAAATGATTCATTTCATTAAGTTTTAACTCAAGCCTTTCTAATGGGTTGTGCATTGAAATAGGAAATACGCATAAAGCATGTCTGGTGTATGCTGAAAGGTGATGCCCGACTCTGAAAAAAGTGCACTCTGCAAACATTTCAATCATGAGTCAAACTGGTCTTTTATACTTCAGTCACACCATTTTTATATAAAGGATCAACTAATAAGAAAATTATAGTTGCTCAAATATCTGTGTTTGATAGTTCTCTCTAAACTGAAGTAAATCAGTTACTCAAAAACCTATCTAATAGTATTTCCTGCTAATGGTAAGATTCAGAGTTAAGTAAAACACGGAATTTGAAAAATTACTGTTTGTCACCATGATTTTAACAGTTTCTTTAAAATTGTCATGAGAAATTAATACATGAATTAGGTTCTTTTAGAAAAGAAATATTAAAATAACAGTGTGGACTAAATTTGGCTTAGCAAATCTGATACTCTGCACTGTTTTGTTTATAATTTTATCCCTCAAGTCAGAGTCTCATGTAGGCTTTGACCTTGCTAAGTTGCTGAGGATGAGCTTGAAGTCCTGGTAATCCTGTCCCTATCTCCTACATACAGGATCAGCGGTATATAGAATCATACCTAATCTATGCTGTTCGACAGACAGAACACATACTGCACAAGCATTCGACCCGCTGAGTTACATCCTAAGCCTAAGACTCTATTCCAATTTATATAAATAAGTAGTGAGTATAATAAAACTAGATCAAAACTGGGAGGTACTTAGAAGTTTCAGTAAGATTCTCTAAGCAAAGTCTTCATAGATGACGACAATGTTGCTGACTGCTGCTGCTGAGCCAGTTTTTGCGTAGGTCAGGCTTATTCAAAAGAGATAGTAATTAATCTCATACGCATTTGGTAATTTTACTAATGGGTATGGTTACTTAACCACATTAATAACCAACTTTAATCAGGGCTGTTATATATTTTGTCTCTCAACTCTGTAAAAACAATTAATTGAGTTGCTATAGTTATTTCAGTCATCTTATGACTTTTCTAGCTCAGAGAAAGAGATTCTGAATAATTACAGTGTAAAAATGATATAATATGTTAAAGAGAATACTATTATAGCTACAGAAATAAATGCCACTATCATATTGGTCTAGCAGGGACATCTGGATGATCTGAGTCAGAGATGGTTCCTGACTTTTTTTTTCTCTGTCACTATATGATTTATCTATTTCAATTTGGGGCAAGTTTCATGACACTGATTTTTAAGTAAAAGGAAAACACTTGACCTTAACATGTTACTAGTCCCCCAAACAAGTCATTTTAATATATTTTTAATAAATAAAATAAACTTCTATGTTCTGTTCTGTTGTACACAAAACACCATGAGAATGTGTTCTTGGGGAAAATGAATTTTAAAACATATTACTAAGTCTATCTTACTCTCTTATACTACTTAGTTTATAGACAAAGGGGACGGTTACCTACAGCTGAGAACGCTAGAGGATTATCTCCTCTGGAAAACATTTGAATGGATCAATTGTCGTTACACACTCCGTATGGTTTATGATAAGAACAAGAATGAGATTAAAATCTCATTTTAGTACTACCAGACAGAGCACCACAGCAGAGGAATCAAAGCTGTAAATGAGCATACAGACCCCACAGGTTTGGGATTGAACTTTCAGAGCTTACATGGCCATCCTTAGTTCACTGCTACCAAAGCTCAGTCCACACAGAACCCAAAACCGGATAGTATGCTCCGTTCATGAACCCTGGGGAGACCTGAGGGACAAGCCTGCCTTGTGCTCTCTCTCTCTGCCCTGTGTGTATGAACGACTCAAGAGCACTGGCTGAGTCATTTTGCCTAAGTGGGAATCCCACTTAAAATGTTGAGTATGTTACAAAGCTCACAACTTTAAGTAAGGCTTTATTGTAGAATGTATTTCCATTAGATTACCTGGATGATTGCCTAAACTCAAAATTAAACTAATCACCACCACCACCCCCAAAAAAAAAAAAGAAAAAGAAAGGAAGCATTGCTTTGTTTGTTGGGAACTAAACACAAATTCTATTTTATATACATTTAACTTATAGACATTTAAATTAAGAGAAAATAGAAATAACAATGAGAGAAATTTTGACCACTATTATTCACTATTCAAAAAAAAAAGGTATAGATGCTGGATAGAGTTCATGTATAGATTAGAGACACACAAAACATCAAGCTATTCACACACAGACATTCACACACACACACACAATTAAACTCAAAATTAAAAGTCAAATTATAAAAGGCAGGGGGCTAGAAAGATGCTCTCATAGTTAAGAGTGCATACTGCTCTTGAAAAGGATTTGATCTTATTTCTAAGCTCTCATGTTGGCCTGTGACCCAACTTCAGGGGATCCCTTTTCTGACTTTTATGGACAATGTTTTAGTTAGGTTTCTATTGCTGTGATAAAACACCAAAGCATCAGGTTGAGGAGAGGGTTTATTTCAATGTGACAAGAGCACATTCCATCACTGAGGGAATCTTTCCCCAGGAAAGTCAGGGCAGGAATTCAAGGTATTTTCTCAATTAAGAGTTCCTCTTCCAAGGTTTTAGGTTCTAGATTCTTGACTTCTCTATATATTTTAGAGATCAGTCCTCTGTCAGTTGTAGGCATGGTTAAGATCTTTACCCATTCTGTAGGCTGTCATTTTGTCCTATTGACTGTGTCCTTGGCTTTACAGAAGCTTCTGTTTCAGGAGGTTCCACTTATTGATTGTTGTTCTTATTGTCTGTGCCACTGGTGTTATATTTAGGAAGTGGTCACCTGTGCCAATTCGTTGAAGGGTATTTCTCACTTTCTTTTCTATCAAGTTCAGTGTACCTGGGTTTATGTTGAGGTCTTTGATCCACTTAAATTTGAGTTTTGTGCAGGATGATAGGCTTGGATCTATTTGCATTTTTCTACACACTACCATCCAGCTATGCCAACACCATTTGTTAAAGATACTATCTTTTTTCAATTGAATATTTTGGGTCTCTTTGTCAAAGATCTGAAACACCTTGGGGTGGCACCTTGGAGCCCATTGCCGACAGAGGAACACCTGACCCAGTCTTGATGCTGGGGTGAGGAAAGCAGATATGCCGGGAGTGGATGCTGAACTAAGCCACATTGGGACCTTGGATCCTTGGGACCTCCTGCCCTGCTGTGGAGGAGATAAAGCAATGGGGAGAAGAGAGAGTGACTGGGAAGGGTGGTAGGGGGAAGAGAGTTTGAACAAGGGGATACATGGATAAGAAATATGACTTTATTCATAATAAAAAAAATGAACAAAAAGGGAAAAAAAGATTTCTTCCCAAATATGACAAAAACCAACCAGTACTGGAAAATTTACTTAGGTGCACATTCTCTCTCTCTCTCTCTCTCTCTCACACACACACACACACACACACACACACACACGTTATTAAAAACACAAAAGTAAATGAACCTAGTATGAAGTCCACATAAAAGTTTCTCAAGTGTATGAATAATTATGTTATCTGGCTACAAGGCTGAACAGTTATTTATTTTATGCATCCATATGATATTCAGAGTGCAGAGCAATGTTAAGGCACTTAACATTTAGTCCTCTGATTAACAGCTTCTGAAGAGCATTAATCAGGAAGAAAAGCTTTAGTTCTGAATTTGGTTTTGAATAACATATACCTCCAAGAAGATGCTGTCACATTAAAGATATTTTTAAAGTTTTGTATGTATTCTGCAATTTAATATTACTAAGAACCACTTTTAACCTATTAACCTAAGATTTGATAATAACTGAAAGTATAGTAGTCTCTTCTAAATGATGAAGTATCTGCTTTAATGAACATTAAAGAAACACAAAGTGCATATTTCTAATGTTAATCTAGAGTTTTTTTCTACTTTGTTATAAACTCTTGCAGAAGTAATGTTATGTCTAAGGATATTAACGCATGCAGTAGTTTCTTATGGCTTGCAGATGGCCATTTTAAGGTAAACACTGTTCATTTTTACACAGCTTAGCAACTGATTTTGGAGTGTGATGTTTCAGTGAGATTATCCTATTTACACAGAGATTCCCCAAAGAAATCAGAAATTTGGGAAGATTCTATGAAACCATCCCCATAAAAGTTATAAACAATCCCTTCTTTAAGTTCAGTGCCAGGGAAGATGTGTACAAGAGTAGGCCTGTCAACATCCCATCACAGACCAGAGACAGACAAGAGGCCCCACCCCTTTCTGAGAGTTATTGATAATTAAAGGATTCTGAGAGTAGAGATGTTTTTTCTTCAGCAGTATAGTTGATGGCAAGTTGCCCATCTCCTAGTAGAGAATCTCCCTTCTATATTCATGCAAGTAACCTAATTAAACTCAATGGATATGAGTCACACAAAGCAAAAGGTGTGAAAATAGAATTAAAATTTGCTGAGAAGTAGACAGGTTCAGTGAAATAGGAGGGATAAGATAGAGTAAGACAATGAATATTATCAAAATTCATTTTATATAAAATTATATTTGAATTTATATAAATATGAATGCATGAAATACAAAGAATAAAGAGTTTAAAACCAGTAAGATTAATTGATGGCAATTAAGATATGGCCCTGCAACAGCAGGTGTCAGGGTCCACATTCATGGACCATGTTACCATCAAAGGTCATGCAGAAGCCCCTGATCTGGTCTGCTGCCTGGGGCCATGTTGCCATCCATGGGCTGTGCAGAGCTGGAACCACTTCTCACTGATTGCAGCACTCAGGAGAGAGAGGTGCCTACACATTGCTTGGGAAAGATATTAGAGAGTAGGCCCTAGGCACTAAGGTACTGGTTCTAAGGACATGAGAACAGGAGAACTGGCCCCACTCCTTACTGGCTGCAGCACTCAGGTGAGCTAGTCCTGCCCCTTACCAGGATAGTGCTAGAGAGCTGGCCCTGGTACTGTGGGTGCAGAAGAGCTGGCCTTGAAAGGTAAGCACTGGACAATGGATTTTACCCCTTGCCAGATGCTGAAAGTAGGAGACTTGGCCCTATCCCTCACCTGGGTAAAGCAGAAGAGCTAGTCTTGGTGGTGCAGGCACAGAAGAGCAGGTGGGCTAACCAAATCAACTACCATCCAGGCCAGATTCAGGGTTTTGAAATGGCCCACTCCAACATATCTACCCCATCTAAGAAGTGCTGGAGCATGTGAAGGGGAAATTCTACAAAACCAAAGCAGCAGGATTTTCATGGCAACAGCAGGATATAAGAGAAGTCCCAAAGAGGATCCAGTATTGATAACGTGGCAGAAGCCAGAGGCCTCAAACCACATCAAGGACTTTTTGCAATGAACAGTGTAAGCAAAACTATTTGGGCAAAAGGATATAATGGACAATACACCACAGCTTCTATATCAAGATTTTTTCATTTTTATTTTTTATTATTTTCATTTTTGCTTTTTGTTGGAGGAAGGTTGCAAGGATGGAAGGTATATATGGAAGAATGGAGAGATGAATGGGATTGGGGTGCATGATGAAAAATTTTCAAAGAATCAATACAAATTTTTAAAAACGATATGTGACCTCCTCGTCCCATATTGGGAATTAACCCTAAAATGCCATGCTTCATGGCCAGGCTACTACCACTTAACTACATGCCCAGTGAAAATATGTAGATTCTTCATAGGCAGTTTTCTAAGGTTATATTCAACATTATTAGTAATAATAAAATATCCCACCAAAAATGTTTCCTCAGTGCTTCCCACTTACCTCCAATTACTGCAGAGTCACTTTTGATTGCATGTGTGAGAGGTTCTCTGTCATCCACCGTTCCAGAATGATCTACAATTAAAGCACAAAATAAACAGAAAGATGCATCTAAGAAGCCGGAGGAAATGCTGGACAATTCATCAGTTTTAAACCAGAGCAAAATGATAGAGGTGAACACAAGAACTCTGATTTTCAGTTTTAACAGTGTCAACTGTAAATGAATAAGAAATCGAGATCTCAGAAAAGCATTGATGAAGAAGAGACCTGAAGATGTAACAAAACAATTTCCAGAAGCCATCTGGAGAATAACAACAAAATTAGGAAATTTTCCAAATCCTGTGTACAAGTCTATGTTTGGCAGAGGAGGGGAAGAGTCCTAAATTACCTGTAAATGAATGTGTCCTTTCTCTAGATGTAGCATCAGTGCCAGCAGGGGCCATGCAGCTGGACTCTGTCACATGCCCTGTCACAGTGACAGGGGCTGGGTGACTAGGGTGCAAGGCAGCTTTCAGAGGTGCAACATGGCTGAACTGCACTGCAGATAGACAGCCTGTGAAGCCATGGGCTGCAGCCAGTGCCGTCTCCTGATCACCATCACTATACTCTACAAAGAAACACCACAACATGATTAAGAGAGGCAAACATGAAAGACAGTGTAGCAGGCATGCAGTACCAGGCTCTGTGAATAGAGCAGCAAGGCATATCCAACTGCTAAGTCTTTCTTCTGTCTTTCTTAAAAGAATTGAGTCTGTTAAGTCTTCCTGTAAATAGTGTTGAGACTTCAGGGTTAAGGAAGAAAGTTTGCAAGCATGGCTCATTAAGAACACTGCCTTAAGAATGGATGAAGCCGTGAGCTAATGAGAGGTCAAAAGATTTCGTGTTTTTTCCTCCTTTGAAACATAGTCTCATATAGCCCAGGCTGGTCTCAACTCTGATAGGTTTTCAGGGATGACCTTGAACTTCTGATTCACCCACCTTTACCTCCCTAGTGCTGGGATTACAGGCATGTCTAACCATGCTTGATTTTGTCCATTAATGAGGATCAAACCTAGAACTTTGTACATGTTAGGATACTATCCTTCCAACAGATACTTCTTAGCCATTAACATTCTAGAATAGATCAAAGTATATTTATTGTGTGCAATCAATATCAAGAGATGTGTCCTAGGTTTAGAGTTTAGCTCTGCTCAGCTTTAGAGATTCAAGCCAAGGAAATAACAGAAGCTGGAAGAAAAATTAGCCTCTGAAACTCCCCTATCAATTGCCCAACTTAACAATGTCCTCCTCTTGAAAGCTTTCTGATGCCTGATGATCCCAACCAAAAATTCCCGGAGACTAGTACAAGCAGATTGTAGAGACTATACCACAAAAGGGTTGGGGTGTCTTCTTATTCATAACCAGCACTAGGAACTTCATGTTTCATTGCTTTTTTTGACCTACATAGGTAAGCAACCTCTCCTCCCATGTTAGTAAGTCTATCATGGAACAGAGATTAGTACAAATGCCAAAATATTGATAATAGCTATGAATACAACACAGATAGCAGTAGTGTTTATAAGAATTAAATTGAAACAAAGGAAATTTATTACAGAGCTGGTTTTGTTTTGTTTTGGTGTGGTGTGGTTTGGTTAGATTTAGTTTTTTGAGAAAAGATCTTACATAGAGCAGACTAGCCTCAAACACTATGTAACTGAGGGTGACCTCAAAGCACTGATACTCTAATACTGTGGACATACACGACACACAGCTTTTACCATTGTGTTTTAAAGTACAAAGATAATCAGAATATTATGCAGTCATCCATCCAAAATGGTTGTAAACTGCACCACTATGTTCCTTGCATCACATGTGTGTGTATAAAGATGCACACTTTTCTTTCAAGAATATAATGGATGTTCAGTATTTGTTGAGTGTATACATGTGCAGCACACTGTTTTAAGAGATTTTATTTTAAGAAAAAAAGAGAGATTTTAGTTTTGTTATTTAAATTTTACAGTAGCTACAAGAATATCTTATTGATACCATACAGATGTGACACTAGGGTTATTAATAAGTTGTTTAGAATTACAGGGTTGTTGACATTATATTCTGGACCCCAGACTAGTCTGGCCCCTAATTACAAGCTCCTTTTGCTCCCAAACTGCTGTTTAGCTTAGTCTTTTCTTCACTGTATTCATATCTCTGGCAATATATTTTGTTAGTGTTGTTTTGAGGGCTATCTGGGCTTGAACATTATTTTTTAAGTAACTCCAGGCATCTCAATTCTGAGCCTGCCATTTCCTGTAATAGCAAAGTTTTTGAAGAACATCTTTTCTTTTGCCTCCATTTTCATTCACATTTTATATCTAATGATAAAAAATAACATTGATAAAAGGTTTCCTATTATGAGACTCATTCTCTATAAAAAGAATCCTGAAGATTAAGGACATGGCATCACTTTTTGGTTTTGGCCTTTAATCATTTCTAGAAGAGTTCATCATCTCATTCTTAATTAGCCGTACTTAAAATCCTCCATTCATTAACCTGAGAGACCTTAACAGTAGTGGTGAAAAGGCTCAGCAGACCTAACTCTCTGAATAAGAATAGAAGCAAATGGAATCCAGCTGCTATATGCACTGCTAGTGCAGTAACATATTCAGAAGACAGGTATGTAGGCCCAAATATTCTGCCTTAGGAGGCTGTGATCTGATTCTATGGCTCTACTCCATAGTTAGGGTAGCATTAAGGATTTATCACCCGTGGCTTGCACAGACACTCATGAACTCCAGAAACCTATCACTGACTCTTATGATGGTTTGTCAACTGTGAATCACCTGTGAAGAGAGTCTCAATGAGGGATTATCTAGATCAATTTAATCTAGGCATCCTTCCATGGGGGATTGTCTTAATTAAGGTAATTGATGTGAGAAGACCCAGTGTACTGTGGAGAGAACTATTTGCTAAGCCACCCGGGGTAGTGATCTGTTTAAGAGTGGAGAGTTTGGGATGATCACAGGCAGGCAAGCAAGTAAGCAAGCATGCATTTATTATATCTCTGCTTTTGAGTATGGATGTGACATGCCTAGCTGGTTCAAAATCCTCCCTTGTCTTTTTCATGATTGGAACTAAAAGATGAAAGGGACTCTTCAATGAATGATGTTGAGTTGTTTCACTCGCCCAGAAACAGAAGTCCTTCAGTCCTTCATGATTCCAGTCACAATGACAAATATATACACCCTTTATACCTGTGAATTCCATGTCCACACACTGAAGCACCCACAGACCCAAGGTATCTTTTAAAAATGATATCCAATACCATATGATCAGTCCTGAAAATATACATACAACTAACATTGTTCCTATATTTACATACATGTATGCATGCTATAGCAAATACTAAAAAAGAAATCATGAGTTTGAAAGAGAACAAGGAAGGTTACATGGGAGGATTTGAAGGGAGGTAAAAGAAGAATTAAATGTAACTATAATCTCAAAAATTAAAAGTAGTAAAAAACATGAAAAGAAAGTCAATTTAAATATTCACTATTGAATAATGCCAAGTTTAACAAGAAGTTTAAAGAATAACGTAATTATATTTCAAATTATATGAATTTTTTAAGTCATTCTCCCACTGGAGGAAAAAGGCCTATACTGACTATGGCATACATTTCCTTGACATTGTTTACTAAACAATAGAATATAAAGACTAACTTTACAGCATTTTCACTGTGTTTAGCATTAGGAATTACCTAGGCATGACTGTAAATATGTGTGAGACATATATAGGCTATATATTAATACCCTCACATTTTATGCATACCTGGAGAACCTACAGACTGATATGCATAGAATTCCTAGAACAGATTACCCATATTTGGGTGGACAACTTAAATTCAAACCTACAGATATTTATTGAAAAGGACACCATTTTTATTTTAGCAACATTTCATGACTTAGATAATTTCAAAAATGGCATGTATGTTAATAGCAATACTTTTCAAATTTTCAGCAATAGTCACAGGTTGAATAAAAGTGACTCTTAAAATATTATTAAATTTTTGAGCCAAAATATAGTCAAGATTTATTTCCCTCACAATAAATATCCAACATGAAGTGCAGCCTGAAAACTTCAAGTTTACAAAGAGAAAACATTTTACCTATCCATGAAATTACTGTACAAAACCTTACACCTATTAAACTTAAAATTGGTAGTTAATCCATTGCTGTTTGTTTTTTTAGAGCTAAGAAGACAGAAAACAAGTACCCTGATGTTCTGTCACTTTACATCTTAGTGTAAATAATAAACATAGAAATAGAAACTAGTGATGTTTCTAGGAAGTAAGCTGGACATTGCCCTGTATTACATGGAATAGGAACTGGTCTTGGAACTTGATGGACTGGGTTATTTTTTGTGCTTACTATAGAGATGACTCTTTCTAGGTTTTCCTCTTACTGCACCTCCTGCTTTTATTGCTTCTTTTCAATATATCTGATACTCTTTTGAGTCTATCATTTGCTTTTTGTGGATTGTTTTCTGTTAATATTCTGCAGAGGACATAGTAAAACCTTTATTTTTGAAACAGTAATTTATTTTTATTATTTTTTAATTATGTGTAGGTACATATGTTTGTCTGCCAGTGACTATGTGGACATGTATGGAGTACCCAACAAGAACAGAGAGATCATATTCCTTGGATACAGAGTTACAGATGACTTTAAGCTGCTTGCTGAACTCAGGTCCTCTCTCTTAGAAACTGAGACACTCACCAGCCCCTTACATAAACTTTTACTCAACTTGGAAATTTCCATAGATTTCACATGACTATTGTTTGGTCTGTACCCTTTTGATCACTCTGGGGTGTTACTTTTCATCCTGGGTCTCCTGTGTATCTTTCTCATCTCTCCCTCAGTCAGAACTTACTGGGGAGTGGGTCAAACACCTTTCATTTACTTCATCTTCCAGGAAATGAATTCAACTGTCAATACAGATCAATCTTTCCACTTTAATTTCTGGTTTGTTCTTCCGGCTCTTTCTCTGGTTTTACTTTGCTTTGCTGGAATCTACTTAAATTACTTGTACTACATTTTATCCAGTTATCTGTCTCATTGAATAGCTTAATTTATGAAAAGAATCTTACTGGTTCGTTTTTGTTTTTATGTTTTCTTGATGTTGAATCCTTTTTAATGATTAATTGTGAATGAGGATTGAGAGGAGCCTAGCAGATTAAACACAACCTTGGGTACCTCTGTGAGGGTTATCCTAAAAGCATTAACCAATGTGAAAAGGGAAAAGATACCTCTCAATGTGTTCACACAGAGCAAAAAGCCTAACACCTGGTTCTGTTTTTCATCTGCTAGCTAATGCTCAGTAACTTCCTGCCTCAGATGTTAGAAACTCAGGAGTTTATGTCCCTCAGTCTGTCATGTCACATTGAGCTCAGTTGTTGAAGAGAACCTCTCTTCCCAATATCAGACTGGAAATGTCCCAGATATAAGGTCATCTTCATGCACACAAAAACAAGGAAAACATACAAAATGGTGTGTTCTGGGGTTAGTCTTTACACATGGGATCTAGGGACCTTGATAAAGCCAACATTCTCCAGGACCTGTAAAATTTAAATTCTCTACATCTCTCCATGATAGCATAAACACACTATAGCTTTTAGATGAAGGATTCCATGACTGACTCCTCACTGGTATCCTTCAAATATAGGCTTCCTGCTCAGCTGGACCAACATCTCCTTGTTTCTGGACCACTGATGGATGATTAAGCATTAGAATTGGGAGTGGGAAGAAACTGCACAGGACTTACAGGCTTATTCTCAGAATTCAGTCTAGTTGTGAGACAATGTGAATAGTGTTGACTGGAGTTTCTCTTAAGCTACCCAGGCCTTAGGAAAAAACACGTGCACCCTCTGTGTTCTAACATTGTCAATGAGCAAAATACATTTCTTTTCCATTATCTGATTCCTACAATGGCAACCTAGTGTCAAGGGCTAAAAAAAGTGAAGGTAGAGGAAAGAATTGAGAACAAACCTCTCCAGCTTTTGTTTCTGGTTATAAAAATCCTCAAGTGACTCAAGATTTGGGGGCAGTCTTACCTATTAAAAAATAAGCCTCAATTGTATATGCCAACAAAGGGAATAACTTCTGCTTGTGTGAAGAAGAAATCATTTAACAAACAGCCAACAAGAAAAATTGAGTTCTCGGAAATTAGGATTTGATGGAGTGCCTTTTTATTACAGAGAAAGGAGTGTTTCTAGGAAGATATGGCAGTTTAGTGTAAGAACAATGACAAAGAATGATTTATAAAATTTCTCATGGTTCTCATAACCTACCCCCAAATTAAAAGTCTAAGAACTCAAACGAGAATGAATGCAAGTAGTTTATAATGTCTTCTGCAGAAAAGGGGCCAACTTCAGAGAGGATTTCAATAACTTTCATATGTAAGATAAAGATAAGGAAGGATTGCCAGAAAACGGTATCATGAATCACAGTAGCAGCCAAGGCTAGAACAAGCAGATGCTTTTGCCTCTGCATATATTTAAACCAAACGAAAAGAGGTGTGAATGTAAAAGCAAACAGCAAAGCAGACACTAGGAGCTCTGTGGGCAAAGAAGTTAAATCTCAAAGGCAACTACAAATCTACTGCTCTAAGATACAAACTCAATACCCTAATCCATACAAAAGCTACTTGTAGGTAGCTTTCTCAAGAAACTTAATTGCCTTTTCCTGCAGAGGAAACTGTCTCAATTTAATTGCCATTAGAAAGATGTACAAAATCAGCATCTTTAAGAAATCTAATTCTGGTTGAAGAGATGGATCAGTGGTTAAGAACACTTCTTGCTTTAGCAGATCTCAGTCCCCAGTACCAATGTGAGATGATTCACAGCCACCTACAGCTAAATCTCCAGGAGATTTGACCTTCTTCTTTTGCCTTTTACATGCACATGTACTTGTACACATAAACCTACACACACATACACAATAAAAACTAAAATAGCCTCTTTGTCTAAAAGCAACATCAACCTTTTTAAGAAAGTTTAAATATACCTCCTTGGCTTTGCAGGAGGTTTTACATCTAGTATATGTTTGAGATGAACATTTTAATTCTCCTAAACTGTATCTGAGGAGATTAAATAGACCTTCTCAGATGATACTTTTTTTGACCTGATCTTAATGTCACTGAACAAATCCAAGTGTATTTCCCCGATCTACAGGCTTAGAGAAGATCATTAATCTTGGTTGTCACCTGTAAGCATATTAAAGTGAGTGCTGAGTTAAGTGAAAACAACCTTGAGGTTTTTCAAATCTCTTCAGACATTAAAAGAAACCTGTGAGCAGGACTCAGACCTCAATCATAAAATGTATTGGGGAGAGAAAACGTGAAGTTAGTATAGTCTTATAAACACAGGCCCATGAACCGGGTGTGTTTTATGCATTGATGCTGGCTTCCCACCGTCATCCCTAAGCACCAAAAGATTATTGATGTCAAATTTCTTATATGATTACATATTTGACATAAAATAACAATGAATAGTTATTAATTTCATTCAGTCTTTGAATAGTAATTTTCCTGGAATTTTTACAAGGAGTTAAATTATATCATTATTCAAAGCAAGGGCATATTTTCCTATGAGAAGTTTTAAGCAACTTTAAAATTATATAAGTATCTTAATTAGGAGGGTTTTTTCAATGTGGTAAAATTTTAACCCTATAAAAGCTTAATGAATTATCAAAACAATATACACCTACAGGTTTCTTTGATTGATTACATCTCAGAGAATTTTTTTATTATAAAATCACCTTGTAAATGTTTAACTTAAGAAAATTATCGACAAGTTATTCACCTTTTAGTAAAGGTTTTTAAAACTATGCATATATGTGTGTCTGCATGTGAGTATGTGCATCAAGTGTAGTGACCATGGGGACCAGAAGAGGGTGCTGTGCCTCCAGACATGGGTGCTACAAACCAAACGTGGGTCTGCTGGAAGTAAAGTATGCACTCTTGACCACAGAGATTATTTTTCCATTCTCTTTGACATTAAAGCTTATGAAAGTTATGAACAATGTACTTAAGAAAATGGTATGTGTGGATCTCACAGAGAGGGTGAGACTAAAAGGAGTCCATTTCTCTTCCTCCTCCAGGATCCAGTCTTAGAAGTGACTCTGAACTGACTTCCATCAGTGTCAACAAACCTGACTTTAATGTATAATGCAGGAGTAAGTAATCTTTCATAATAATGTTAAATTATGCTTTAAAGACACAGGCCAATCTCTATTGCTCCATCACACTTAATAGGCAACACTGACAGAATGTAAATGTCATTGCCAATGTTCTAATCAGTATTAGAGATTATTATCAGGTGAAAACATTTAGTTTTTCCTCCCTATAGCTGTGCCCTATCTCCATCTCAGCAGTTCTTATCCACACACTGCATTCTGGCCAATACTTTCCTGCTCTGTCTCCTAACTACCTCATTCTTTAATAGCTTCTTCATCCTAACTTCGTTTGTTTGTATACTCCCAGGATAGGCACACTGAGCATGTCCATAATTAAATAATGTCTCTTTCTTTTTCATTATCTAATTGTTTTTGTCTTATTGGTTTTTTGTCGGGTTTCTAGATTCAGGATCTGATGTTGCATGATTTTTGGATCAATGATTTTCACTTTTGTGGTTGGTATTTTTTGAAGTGTAAGCAGAGTTCTGTTTTATGATGCTTGACAACCAAATGATAGCACTGAGCCGACAACCAAATGATAGCACTGAGTGAGATGGCTCACTCAGAGAAGTGTGCTTGCCCATCCCACAGGAACCACTTACTCATGATTATATGCTCTGACAAAAAGTCCCAATTTCCATCTTATCATTTGTTCTATAATTACAATCAGGAAATATGCTTCTTTTGGCATCATGAATATCCCTTGGGTATTGTGGCGTCGTGATGTTTCTGAGCTCTATTCACGTAATGGGATTAGAAAAAAATGGTGCTTATAAGTGTCCAATAGTAACCAGTTTTAAATGACATGAATAATCCTCTGTAACTGACTGCCATCCTTACAAGGACACAGCCTCTAAGGCAGTCAGCAACATTTTAAGTAGTTTTTTAATCAAAAGGCTATGAAACTGATGAATTTTCCAAAACTAATTTTTGGTCTTTATATCCTTTTTATTCTAACTTGTATTTCCTTTTTCAATTTGATTTTAAAATAATTAGTCATTATGTTGAGAGTTACCACACAGCATATTAACAAAGTCAGTGTCCTTGGGTTAGCTAGGGCACCACTCTACTCACTTCTGGCTAGTGAAGTTGAAGTAAGTTTTGCACAAAGGAGTCCTATATGTTGGATAGACTCACTTTTTCTTGCTGACCAAATTGTATTTGTATCTGACCTAAATCTACCTGGAAGTGCTTAAGGTGTACTTCTTGGCTGTGTAGTCCCAGAAGACAGCTATGAGACATCATACCATACAGGCATAAGCTATTCCTCAGAAGAAGCTAATGGAAATTCAATTCTCATTTCAATAAGCATTTAATATATACAGTTATCCAGGCATATCTCTCAAATCTTAACTTTACAGAGATTGGAATATATGAAATCAAAATGTAACATGATCTATTGATAGAGATGTATCTAAAGTGAGTTGCTTGGATAAAACCTTAATCCCTCTTCCCTATTTTAAATCTACTATTATTGCTAGAGTTATTGAGTCTGTCTATGTTTTAAGTGTAATAGAGAGTTAGAAATGGTTACCAGTATGATCTAATGATTCTCTGGATTTTTGAGGTGTCTGTTGTTATATTTTCACTTCTGGTTTTGTTAATTTGGATATTCTCTCTCTGCCTTTTAGTTAGTCTGAATAAAGTTTTGTCTATCTTGCTGATTTTCTCAAAGAACCAGTTCTTTGTTTCATTGGTTCTTTGTATTGTTCTCTTAGTTTTTATTTCAATGAATTTATCTTTCATCAGTTTCCTGCCTTCTATTCCTCTTGAGTGTGTTTCCTTCTTTTTGTTTTAGAGTTTTCAGGTGCACTGTTACAGACTGAGCTGCCAAAATAGTGAGAGCTCACAAGGCACTGACCAAGGCCCAGTGTACATGTTACATTTGTGTAGCTTGATCTTCTTGTGGGGCTCTTATAACAGTGAGCAGAGAGTGCCATCTCTGACTCTGTTACCTGTTTTGTGGACCCTTTCCTCCTACTGAGTTGCCTTGTACAGCCTTAGTAGGGGAGAAGATGATTAGTCTTATGAGACTAGATATGCCATGGCTGGCTAATATCCATTGCACTTTTCTGAAGAGAAAGGAGGCGTAGATGGGGAGGGGGGAAGAGGAGATTGGAAGGGGGACTTGAAGGAGAAGAGGGAGGGGAAACTGTGATAAGGCTGGGAATTAATTAATTAAGTATAAAAGAATTGCTTACCAGATCATTCTTGGTACAGTTTTATATAATTTTCTAAAGTTTTCCTACTTTGCTCAACATCTGTTAGTAACATTTAATAATGACACTATGCCAAAATTATCTTCATTACTTCCTAGCTTCGAAAGAATATCTGAGAAACTCAAGAAAATGACAAGAAGTCTGTATTTCTGTGCTTTTACCTGTCAAAGTGCTAAATTTTCATAGTTAAGTTTTTGGTCAAAAATGTAGACAATCTGTAACTAAATAAACACAGAACAATTTTATATGATGCCTCTTTCAAGAAATATGCAAGATTAATTTTTTAAATAATCATTTAATATATTTTAATTTTGGAAAAAATGGGCTCATTTTATGCATATCACTAGTACTCAATTAAATACAAAAGAGCATGGTTCCATTGCTGTAAATACCTACCTACAGGCTCTAAATGAGCATACATGATGGTTACCTCACTGACTATGGCTCCATATACATGGCAGGTCATCACAAAGCAGGTACTGATTTACTATATGAATAAATGGGTTAACATAACTGAAAATCATATCTGATAAATTCAGGCCTGTGAAGTGTGCCTCAGAGATTTTTCAGCTAGAAGGCCCTAACTGCTAGACTTTTCACTCTACCTCATGATCACTACCAGGTGATACTTTTCACAGACTGCTGGCCAAGGACTGGAAACAGCAGGTATTCTAGTTCTTCACAACAATGGGACTCCTCCTATTTGACTCCAGAGTTTCCAAAAGATTTTGGTGGATCTTTCTTAGATGGTACAGTGGTATAACAGACTTCTATTTCAACCCCAGTCTCTCCACCTATAGCCAGCTGCATGACTCAGCCAGCACCCTCTGTGTTTTCTCTCACAGTGTTCCCTTAGTAAAAGTCTCCCAGTGTTTACTCTTTCTTGCCAGTTGTGCCTCAATTACCTGTTCTAACACATAACTCCAAGGGCTAGCAACACTCTGGAAAATGAATATCCTCATTAGCGTACCACATTGTCAGTCTATTTTGTGAAAGCTTAATACATTGCACTAGAATATACTCATATACTCTGTAACATTTTATAATGAATTCGTACGCCACACAAAGTTTGCCTAGAAGTTATTAATTGCCTTTTAATTCAAAATGATTATCCCTTTATCTAGATCCATACCTTAGGTACATGCTAAATAAATTATCACTTATACTTCTGAGAGAACAAATTGATTTAGATTATGAATTTCATTGCTCAGTTTGGATTTTAATCATAAGTCTTCAACATGAATGATAAACATTTGAATAATGTGTTATTTTAATAAAAACGTTAACATCATTAACTCTATATGAATCTCCCACATTCATCTAAAAACAATTGTCATTACATCATTTTTTAAGACAATCCCTCCTCACAGGATGCATCTCAATATCCTAATTGTTTTATAATATGCTTAACATATTTCTATTTTCAATAATATTATAGCAGGAATCCTGGCATTAAATTTGAAGACAAAATATGTGACAATCTGTCAATATTGTCCATACCTTAGAATTGTGATCACAGATGTTATGCATCTTAAATATAGTCCTCATTTCATAAACTGATAGAAACAAGAGCTCTTGAGACTGGAAGCTGTTTTAGTCATTTGATTTTTTTTACTACTTTATACTATTGTTTGTGATATATCATGTACAAAAAAACCTTCTTAATCTACTTTCTTGATATCAAGAGTGTGATATTGTCTTATGCTTCCCCTCATTGTCATAATGTAGTCTAATAATAATAAAGTTTAAACATGGACACAATTTTATGCTATTGGATATAAACTTTTAGTTCTACAAATAATGTTACCTATGTGTACCTAGGCTTAGTGGAGTAATTCTTTGAGTCTGATAATTGCCCAAGAGGTTTTCAACAGACTGTCCTAAGCTCACGGTGAGACTCTATTCCCTGATAGCTCCCCCGGTGCCTCATCTTGTATTTTCTCTAGGGCTTTCCTCCATGGCAAGGGGTCACAAAAAAGAAATTAGCACCACAGCTAAATCAGTTTTGGCTGTACTGTTGCTATGGTTTTGTTGTGGCTGCTATTTACAGCTGTTGGGCTGTCCTTGTAATAAAGATACATATTTAATTTCAATTTTATTTAAAATTAAATTTAAAAATTAATTTTTCTAACCTGTCTCATTTAGATATTTATGGAGTTTAGTGTGATAGTTCAATATATGTATATAGCAAATTTTATTTAAATCAAGAATCTAGCATTTCCATTTTATTATTATTTCTATACACTTGAAGCCTGTAAGCACCTCTCTTCTGGTCCTTCATGAAATAAATGATAGGTTATTGTGAGCTGTAGACGCCCCACTGTGCTGTGGAACACTGAACACTTCTTCCATCTTGCTGCATTTTAGCATCTCTCCTTTCTTCACCCTTCCCACCCTCTAGTAATCTTTATTTTGCATCCAGATTGACTTATTTTGAGCATCCTCATGCAAGAGCTGAACAACAGCATTAGCCTTTCTGTGTCTGGCTAACTTCCTTTAACATGGTGACCTTCAATTCTATCTATCTTGCAGCAAATGACAAGATTTCATTCTTTCTCAGATTTTCTTTGGCTTCCTATGTGGTGCCATTGTTATAAGTGGAATAAAACACGCTTGTTATGAAAAGAAATGATCTGAACAACACCTTTTAATGCATCTAAACTGAAATCACCAATTCACAGAGGCTAATACACTCAACCTCTACATCTGTCTGAAATGATAGAAATGTTTCCCTAAAGTATACATAGAGATTTAAATGTCAAGTTGGAAAAATTTATTCTGTTTCTAACTGAGAGACTAACTGGTATTTTGTCTTTCTTTTCCTTTTACTCCCCCATTAGAAAGAGTTTATTAAAAAAGAATTCATAATTCACCTTAAATTTTGGTAGGCTAAATAAATGGAAAGGAGTGGTAAATGGGAAGGATACTGCTGCATGATGTCCACATGTTTTGTAAGTTGTATCTGTAAGAATACCAGGCAGTGTTTTCACCTTGGATGCAGATTTCACCTGATTTTGTTTTTCTAAAGTTGAAGAGTTTTAACATATGGTCTTTCTCAGAGTATTTAAAGATTGTTAGTAAATCTTTCAATATCTTCAAAACTTGATGTATTTACATATGCCTTTAAATCTGGGATGGTGACAAATAATAAAACTGACAATATTGGATTTGAAGAGTAATATCCTTAGTTAAGCAAGACTATTAAGTTCTGTATTAACATTAACAGTGATGTGTTATGAAAGACATTGCAATTAAAACCTGAGGAGGGCATCTTATGAAATTCTCATAGTCCTTGTTTTCTGTACTACTTTCCAGAGTGGGCATAGAAATTTTCCTGTTAACATTTTATTAATCCTTTTGAGATTATAACATAATTACAACATTTCTCCCTCCAAACCCTCCCATAAGTCTCTTCCTTCAAATTCATGACCTTTTTTGTTAATTGCTATTGCATGCATATATGTATATACATACATATATATTCTTAAATATAACCTACTCATTCCATACAATGATACTGTGTGTATGT
This sequence comes from Sigmodon hispidus, assembly GCA_004025045.1. Classification (NCBI taxonomy): domain Eukaryota; kingdom Metazoa; phylum Chordata; class Mammalia; order Rodentia; family Cricetidae; genus Sigmodon; species Sigmodon hispidus. The sequence continues at coordinate 30,108 of PVIH01002962.1, forward strand.
TTTCAGAGCTGACTATACAGCATTGGATAATCAATTGTTGTGTTTTCCCTGGGAAAGAGGATTTCTCACTCTCAGTCTTTCTTAGCTGCAAATAGTTCTTTGTAGGCTGTTCTCTGTCCCCTTCACATGCACACTGTGTCATCCTTATTCAGTTTTTTTTTCTTTTGAGATGACAGGCTTTTCCTATGCATACCAGACTAGCTACCAACTTATGATCCTTCCGCCTCAGTTTCCCAAGTGTCAGTACCTTATGTATGCCTCCATACTCAACTAACCATTACTCTAAGCACTTTAATTTTACTTAGTGTAAGAGTATTAAGAATGCACATGCATAGGTTCAAAGTACATTTTGTTTTATCTATTAATGGCATATCTAGTGTAGGATATGAGTCCAAAATAAAGTAGACTCACCATCTTATGTTCAATGTCTTAGACTTTGCATGTCCAATAGAACAATGGATGTGTCAATCTTAAATAGTTAGATATATAATTATATATAATGTATATAATTAGTACCATGAGATTCAGTTCGAAATTTTGCTTATGTTTTAAATAACTAACTTGCCTTGTGGGTATACATTTGTTTAAATGGCCATTGAGATTCAGGATATTTCTGCTTCTTGGAGAAGAGGAGGACATAATTTTGGTGCTCATCACACTGCCTGAAACCCTATAAATATTTATAAACTCAGCTATTAACCTTCTCCAGGGCCAATATTTTGATCATTCACCCATGGGTTTAATCAAACATTCTCAGGATTTTTAAGATGATGTACGGGGAACATAAAGAATGAGTAATCCAGGTACACACAACTTACAAGGTCAAAAAATAAAATACTTCATTGGATAATATATTCTTTGTTATTACCAAATATCAGAAAGGAATATAAACCAGACAACAAGAAGCTCCCCTCTAAAAATAATGTGACATATTAACAGTTGTTTATTTATATCTGAAAATAAAATATCTTCTAATTTCTCTGTTTTCATTTTAATCCTTGTTCATAAGCGCATGTGAATTATGATGTTTTATTGGTGATAGCATATATCTACTTTTATACCATTACTATAAGTGATAATGAAAAAGATAAGATACCTAGGAGTGTCTAAGCAAGAGTGTCTGTAAATACACTATAAAACAGTCAAAACATGGCAAAAAGCACAGTCAACTTATTATCCCTAACTCAGATTGTCTTCACCTCTCATTTTCTCTAGACCTTGTTTCAGTTTCACCATTAGGGGAAGGACCGTATATTTTCTAAATGCTCTCATTACCTTCTTTGTTGTTATGATCAGATATATGGCAAGAGCAATTAAAGAGAGGAAGGCTTGGCTTAAAATCTAAGGGCTACAAGATCATGGGGGGAAGGTGTGGTGGCAGAAATTTCTATGGTTGCTGAAGTATGCATTCACTCAGGACACCTAACTTCGTCACAGTTTGGCATAACAAGAAAAAGAGTGAACAGGAAGTGGAGCTGTGCTATAAAACCTCAAATCTACCCACAATGATGCAAATCTTCTTTCAAAGCTCCACATTCTAAAATTTGTTATAATTCCAATAGCTGGGGACCAACACATGAGCCTATGAGGACATGTGACATTCAAACAATAAAAGCTGACAATATACATTGCTATTTCTACCTTGGTATTTTTAATGTAGGAAAAAAGATGCTTCATTATTGTCTTAGAGTTACTATTTCTGTGGTGAAACACCATAACTAAAAGCAACTTGGGCTGGAAATTATTTCTTTCACTCATATTTCCATAAAACAGTTCATCATCAAAAGCAGTCAGGACAGGAACTCAAGCAGGGAAGGGACCCTGAGGCAGGAGCTGAGGTAGAAGCTATGAAAAGGTGCTGCTTCTGGCTTATTCCTGTGATTTGCTCAGCCTGCTTCTTATATATCTTATTATATATATATAATCCAGGATCACCAGCCCAGGCATAGCACCACCAGCATTGGACTGGGCCATCCCCCATTAATCACTGATTAAGAAAATGCCCTACAGACTTGCCAACAGCCTGACCTTAAGGAGGCATTTTCTTTATTGAGGTTCCCTCTTCTCAGATGACTTTAGTGTCTGTCATGTTGACTATCCAGGGCAATTATGATGATTGACATATGACAAAGATCAGTGTGGCCTTCCAAAGGAGAAGGATGCTTATTTTTCCTTTCCAAGAAACCACTACTCATAGTTACTTGATTATTGACTGCTTCACAACTAAAATAAGGCAAGACATTTCTTTTGACATGATGAGTTTTGTGTGTGTGTGTGTGTGTGTGTGTGTGTGGTGTGTGTGTGTGTGTGTGTGTGTGTGTGTGTGTGTGTTTGTGTTCTGTTTCTCATTCATAAATTATGGCTATAGGAGTATAGTCTTTCTTTTACTTACCTAGCATTCTGCCCAGTACCAGGGATTTGACTGCACTGAATTCTGTGCCTGATGACAGGTAGGTTTGTCTCCTTGTGTTCTCATCGATCTACAAAATCAAATACACAAAATACAGCCACCCAAATGACCATTATTTTGTGGCAAAATGAGATGAAGGAAAAAAAAAAGATAGGCAATTGTTACTATGATTCTATAGTAGTTTAAGAAAGTGAAATTTAAAAATTTAGCCACTTAAAATTTGATGTTTTTTAATCTATGCTCAGGTACCCATTAATTTTACCATCTTTACCCTCAAGTACTTTGCCTATCTCCACTGCATAGGAAACCCAAAATTGGTAAAATCAACACAAAGACGTGTTATTTTTACCGCAATACTTTTTCCTAGTGTGGGATTTTTTTACTGGAGCCATGCAGCTAAGAAATTTTCTTCTTTGTAGAGCTGGAGCATTAGTGGTTTTCTGAAAATGCTGCTAAGGTGAATAATTCCATTTTGCTGTGAATCACATCCTTTCTTCAAACTTATTCTGATATTTCAGTCATTATGTTCTGTGGCCGAAAGATTGCTGCATTTATACCCTTCTAAAGTAAGTGGGTTTCCTAAGACAACTGATGGTCCTCCCAGTAGGTCTCTGAGAAACTAGACATCATTTGCTTTCTGAATAAAATAAACCCAAGCAGAGTTTGGCATTTTAAGCATAAGATTAATAATATCTCACAGAGGGTTGTTAAAAAACAAAAATAGAGGGGGAAAAACACCTGACCAGATTTGATGGTTTTTATCTATGGCCCGATTTTATTTATAGAAGATCACTGGAAGACATCTCTACTAATGTGAGTAAGGATCTTGTTTTTTTCTAGGTGCCTTGTGTCTGGGTGTGGTGTGACCCTTGGAGAATCTCTGTTACCTCCACAAAGACCATTCCTTCTTCTCTGTTCATCTTTATGTGGTGAAGCTGCCCATCTGCCATGCTCTTAGAGTCAAAGCTCAAAACATCAGGTTCTTGGTACTTATTTAGCTTGTACCTTATCTGCAAACTTCCTAAAGGAGAAAAAGTCACATTTTTAGTAAAAATTTCATTTTAAAACAACTTATACAATGTCTATCCTTTTAATTCTTTTTAATATATTCACTTCCAGAATAAAGATTCACCTGCACTCATTTGGGTGTGTCTCCTACAACTAAGATCTAAAAGTCAGTTCCTAAGTAAAATTACAATATTTCTAAATCATAAGTAGACATATTGCTCATGAGCTGATTCTGAAATCTTTAACTTCTTCCCTAAAAGTCAACTCTAAAATTATAATGTGCAACTAATAACACTACTCTCTATCAAAAAATGCAAATGCAATTATTTATGCAATGAAATGGCATGTATCATGTGTATTGTAATAATATCATTGTATTATAACCTCGTATTATTTTAAATATACATCTCACAATCAGAAAGACAATTAAGGGATGAAATTTTGAGCAAATGTAGTTTTACACAAAATGAGACAGACTCATTTTCAAGGTACCAGGAGTATAAACTTTGGAATGAAATTAAGGTGAAATGAATGACTTTTAGCCAAATTTATTATTCAAATTAATAGTATTCAATTGCCTGCAGAGATTTCAATTAATTTGTTTCACAGAACTCCTCCTGAATTAACAGAAAATGAAAAAAAGTATCCTCAATATACAGATAAACTTTGAGCTCGAAGCACACACTGAAGGCACACATGAATCAGAATTATTCCTATTGTAGTGATCAATGCCCTTAGGCCATTTGACTTAAGTGAGCCGACACAGTTGCATATTTGTATGCCAGTTTATTTTTCTCACCTGGAAAATTTATTTCTAAAATATTCATCTTTTATTCACACACATGACAGAGAAAAACAGTAGTAAGCATTTTCCAGTGACAAGGTTTCCGTAGCAAACACATTTCAGAACCCACACACCATCACACTGTACAAATAAAGCAACAGTTCTTATGACTACATTATCATCTGTTAAGACCAACAACAGGTCATCTCCTGGACATTTTCTTGCATAATACTGGTCCATTATCACTCCTTGAATACCTTTTAGCTTTGATTAGAAGAAAACATGTGTTACACACAAGGAGACATTTTATTTTAAAGCAGAATACTAAAACTGTATCATATTCATATGAAATACTTAGGAGCTCCTAGCAAAAATAAAATATTAGAATCTGGAGAGATGGTTCAGCAGTTAAACAGGCAGATGGCTCATGCAAAGAACCTGAGTTCTATTCCCAGCACCCAGGCCAGGTAGCTTACAACCTCCTGTAACTCCACTCCAGCCCCAGGGAATTCAATGCAATGATTCTGGCCACCACCAAGCACACCTGCACTTGTGTGCACAGATGTACACGCACGTATGCACGTGCACGCACACATACATAAGTAATTAAAAATAGTAAAAACATATAAAAATATTCTATAGAAACAAACCAACAATTCACATAGCTGATATAAAATTACCAAAATTATAAACATATAAAACCACCTTAAGTACTTAAGTGATCCTTTTAGATGAAACTGTAAGATCATACTCAAAATCAAAAAGGTAAAATCAAAACATACTCAATTTCTCTTCCTAATTTTAGTTTATGAGCCAGCATCCCAGAAAGACTGTATTCTACTGCCTTACTGTCCTAATTCAGTTTTCTCTCTCACCTAAAACACACTCACCATTTCTAGCGATGATAACTGAGAGGTATTCTTTATAAAAGGAACTCATATACAGTAGCAAGCTGGGTGCCCGTGTCGTCCGGAAGCTAAATTTGATCATCTCTCTGCTCAGCTTCATATCACCATGAAATGAAGCTGCATGGAAGCTGGAGTTTTTACTTAAAGAATAATTTTCTTGAAAATTGTAAACCACAGAAGACCCAGATCCAAAATATGCAGAAATCTCTGAAATGACATGCAGATTGTACATTTTCATCTTTACATACAGGGATCTTGTTTAAGTTACATTAATTGATATCTTATTGCTTTAGAATGAAGTACACAGCTAGAAGAAACAGTCCCAGACTGAGATAGCACAGTGAATGAATAGAGATTTCATAATGGCTTGTAAAATGCCTTTATGTTAGAATGACATATAATTAATTCATTAGTCTGGCTTTACAATTGAAAGACAAGTGCTCTGTTATCCGTGTTCACACATAAGCCAAATCTCTTGTCTTATACCTCCCACAACATCTACTTTCCTATTTAAGTTCTAACATCCATCTATCATTTTGTAGCTAGGATCCATGTACCCTCTTATAATAGGGAAAAATGGAAGAATGAAAAAATTTTCCCATCTAAGTATCAATAAGCAAAAAAATACCTTTATTTTATATTAATTGTTTTTCACATTTGTTTTGTACTACATAAAGAAAGCATATCATTAATGTAAGAGGGGCATATGCATAGCAGGGATATAAAAAGAATTATGCAGCCCTTTAGAAATAATCAACATAACAATTTAGCATAACATTTTACCTACAGGAGATTAATGTCTCAAATTTGCACACATGTGTAGGTAAACATATGTGAATGGAAGATGTCAGTGGAGAAATTAGTTTTGAATCCTAAATCTTTGTTTTCTTTTCTACTCTAAGTCTCTGGTTGCTGGTAAGTCTTATAAATATTGCTTACTGGGCCATAAAGCAATAGTTTGATACCCATCTCACTTTAGGATTTTTAATGTATTAACTGTGCTATGTATAATATAACTTTTACACACAGTATAATATGTGCATGTAGCATAACATCCCTAACTCCATTTAGACATAACTGGAAACTTCAATTAGAAAATGAAGAAAGTCATTCTCAAGAAGAAGGCCTTAAATTCACACTTTAAACCAAAAACTGTCTCTTGGAACTTTATTAACGGTGTGTGGTTATTGCCACAATTGATTTTGAAATCACAGCTTATTCCTGATAAAAGGGGATGACCCCAAAAGTGTAGTTTCTCCAGGTTTTCATTAACTAAACCCATGGTGCTATCTTTGCAAAGTTGCTTTGATTTGGAGCCAATTTCTTTTAGCTTCCTTCAAGAGAAGATTAGGAAGCCCAGAGATACTTCAACAAAGTCAATGAATTTAAATTAATTGGATGTCAGTTTTCTTCTATGAAAAACTATGAGAGTATAATATGTGTCTGCAGATTCAGAGAAGGCTATCCAAAACAGTTACTGCTACAATCTGCTCTTTTTCTCTTCTGCGCCATAAACTGGTGAATAAGAGAAGCCACCAAATAAATACTCTGCTGTTTAATTCTCTAGAAGATATTAATTTTACCACACAGCAAGTATCAGAGTATCACTATTTTCTTATATATCAGTATTTGGTGAAAAATATTTGTTTGAATTAAAAAATAAATACATAAATGTTCTGTACTTCTTTGCATTGGTGAACATGTTCACCAAAAATAATAATACACCATAGAATGGTTTTTAAAACAAGAACTGCTCCATACAACAGTTGTTGATAGCCCTGTTCTTTAAACACATTAACAGACAAGGTAAAAGTAGATTGATGGCTAATACTGGAGATACCTACAGGCTACTATTTGTGACATTTTAGCAATAGACAAACATTTTTCTGGAACTAAGTCAAAGGCCAAAGGATCAAAATATAATTGACATACAATACAGATTTTACAATAGAATATTTAAATGGAAACATTTTTGTTTCAAGTAGCTACACACACACACACACACACACACACACACACACAAATTGCTAAATGTTTTCTTACAGGGATACAGATTAAAGTCACACCTACCATTGGAGCAGAATGGTCCTGCATAGGCAGAGGAGGAGCAATCACAGAAGAAGCCACTGGGCTTTTCCCTGCACTTCCCTCCATGACGACATAACTTTCCATAGCTACCACAGTGTCCTTTGCAACCTGGTTGCACCCCAGGGGTCACTGTGGCTCTTTCTTCAAGATCCAGGGTCATCCCATTCAACTGAAGAGACCTGATGCATCCTAAGAAGCCTCTCTGCCTGGTGGCAGTCCCACCTAAAAGAAAAATACTGAAAATTCAAATATGTTTCTTAATGTTTTATTTGGGACGCAAAGACCAAACAAAGCCAGGACCCAATGAAGAGGAAAAGCTGAGATCGATCCGACATTAGTGAATTGAACAGCAGGATGAGAGGAGCAATTGAAAGCTGTAAAATACAACTGTTAATAATCACTAGCTCTCAAAGATACATCACAAATTTTATCCTTCAAACTTTGATTTACTTCTTTTTTTTTTTTCTTCCCTTCTGGGGACCAAACCTAGGTCCTTACAAATGCCAGAAAAGTTCTCTGATGCTAAACCATGCCTAACCCTGCGCACTGGTTTTCTGAAGATGATTGACTAAGCTTTATACTGGGGAAGCCATCTTTTCTCATCTCTTTATTTCAAAGAACAAAATTAGGGCCATGCTTTATTCTCATTCCAAAGAACAAAGTACATTGCTATTGTTGTGTACTTTAGCTTTTTATTTTGGTGGAATGTTACTTTCTTTTTTTCTTTCTTTCTAAAAATATTATACCCATATGTTTGTATGCATGCATGTATGTATATGTGTATTATATATTGTAAGTATAGTTTTAGCCCTACATCAAAAAAGCTTCTCTACACTAAATGAACAGCATTGCATAAAGCCGCAGGTTATGATGCAGAAATCATCAGACTATGTGGAGCACAGACAGACCAAATGGATAAATCTAATATATACCTCTTATACTTTATACTCAGGTAACATCACAGAAAAGAGGAAAGTGAGAGATTGTTAGAGCCATAGGTGAAAGAGATTTTGTTTCTTAGAAACCACAGAGAAGCTACATCCATGATACTTCAATATTGTTGTCTAAACAAAACCTGACATTAGCATTATCAATAGACAAATTGAGATGAAATGGAGAAATCTTAGGAGCCCTACCGCTAGCCAAAGCACTGTAGCCAACCAGCAAATGTTGAAAGAATGAGAGGTTAACCTCTCTTAGAGCAAGTTAATTTCATGATCTTCTAAATCACTGAGCCAACTCTAAATCTAACTGTAACCCATAGATTCTCACTGTTCTCAGAGATTCAACATTACTTAGTGCAGATATTTTTTTAAATCCCTACAATCCAGGTCTTTATTTTCTATTCAATTTTACATTGTATCAATTTACTCTGTTGGCATCCCTTTATTTGAATACAAATCATATAGAGGCTGTATAGCACATAGAAAAATTTCTTGACATATCACAACTATGCAATAATGAATAATGTTGCTTTCATTCATCCATTTACTTATTCAATCACAAAATGTCAGTCTAGGAACACCTCCAGAGTTGAGGAGGGACAGATTTTGCCACATAGAGATGTTTAAGTCTTTGATATCAAAAATGAGGGTAAAACTCAATGAGCATTTATGAATAAATTCATAATAGTTTGTTGAACCAGTAGCACAGACATTGAAAATGACAATCAATAAGTGGGACCTCCTGAAACTGAGAAGCTTCTGTAAAGACAAGGACACAGTCATTAAGACAAAATGGCAGCCTACAGAATGGGAAAAGAATTTTACCAACTGTACAAGTGACAGAAGACTGATCTCTAAAATATATAGAAAAGTCAAGAAACTAGAGCCCAAAACCCTGAATAACCCAATTAAAAAGTGAGTTCAGAACTAAAAAGGGAATTCTCAGTAGAAGAATTACAAATGGCTGAAAGGCACTTGATAAAATGCTCAACATCTTTAACTATCAGAGAAATGCAAATCAAAACAACTTTGAGATACCACCTTACACCTATCAGAATGGCTAAGATCAAAAACACAGATGATAGCCTATGTTGGAGAGGTTGTGGAGCAAGGGGAACACTCCTCCATTATTGGTGGGAGTGTAAGCTTGTTCAACCACTCTGGAGTGCAGTATGGTAGTTTTTCAGAAAACTGGGAATCAGTCTCCACAAGGATCCACTTTTAGGCATGTACCCTAAAGATACACATTCACACCCCGAAAGCATTAGCTCAACTATGTTCATGCAGAATTATTTGTAATAGCAAGAACCTGGAAACAACCTAGATGCCCCTTAACTGAGAAGTAAATTAACAAACTGTGGTACATCTACACAATGGAGTACTACTCAACAGTAAGAAAAAAAATGATATACTAAAATTTGCAGACAAATGGATAGATTTGAAGAATATCCTCCTGAGTGAGATCTCATAAACCCAGAAGGATAAGCAGGGGATGTACTCATTCATTAGTGGACTTTAAGCAAAAGCATTCTTATTTCATTGAAAGATGATTGGTGAATAAAGTGATTTAAGACACATACATGTACGTACACACACACACTCACACACACACAAACAACTTCTGGTTTGACTGTAGAAGTATTGTTTAGCAGGAATTTGTGGTGGCCATAGTGCATCCGTAGGCATTACCATGACCTAGTGTGCTTTCATCATCTGTAGCTGAGTCTAACCTGGCTTGAGGAGTCTTAGATTTTATTTCCTATGTTCCATGCATTTTAGAGAAAAGAGACACAGAGAACAGTCATTTTCATTATCTAATATGCCTACATAAGAACAAACTAACTACAACTATTGTTAAATTTGAAGCTGTGTTTATCAAGTTTCTCTCTTTATGTTATTCTCAATGCTGTATCTTTTTTAAGAAATTTCAATACAAATGTGTCTTTTATATAGTAAAAGATGATGATAAATAAATAGATGATAAAAAATAGTTTGATGATGAGAGATTATGAAGAGTGAGTTGATAAGAAATTTAGTTTCTAGAGCATTCACACTATTTGGAACTCATATTTATAAATGCAATAACCTCTATCTAAGTTTTTAATCCAAAATTTAAATCCATGCATTTAAACTTTATTTAATACTATATGTGCCTCTTCAGTGAAAGATACAAAGTGCTGCAGATGATATGGACTATAATTGTCATCTGTAAATTCAGAGGGAGTACAGTGTGATGTAGAGCCCAATACTTTCCAATCTTCGGTTTTCAATATTATTCGGTCTATTGAATTGAGATATTCAGAATACATCAGGCTGTGTTGGGGAGAATATTTCCAGAAAGTAGGAGCTGCAATGGAAGACTCTCCCTGAATGTGGGTGGCACCATAGTATAGGTAAAGGAACTATATATAAAACAGGAAAAGAGAGAAAATCATTTTGTGACCTCTCTCTCTACATCCCTCCTTCCTTCTGCCCCTCTATCTTCTACTTTTCTCTCTCATATACTATATTTAGTTGTTGAACCTAGAGTTGCTTAGCTATTATTTATGCTATTAGAAGAGATGAGACAAACCCTTAGGCATTCTTTCTGGGTATGGCAATGAAGGAGTTGATTGCATCCAGAATTTAGAACAGCTAACTATCTTTATATTTAATCTCTCCTACATTTGAACAACCTTCTATCATTCTCAATGTTTTTCTTCTGCCCATATCGACAGGACATTTCTCTCATTTCCACATTAAGTTGTTCCTAACCTTGGCTTCAGACCTGCCTTGCATACCTACATGCTAAATAACTAACCCAATGAGCTCCTGAGATTCATTCTCTTTGTCCATGATTCTTCTGGCATTTGTACTAAGCTTTAGAGTTTTCTTAGCAAGATAGGGAAACCTACCACCTATTCTAAATAACCCTCAGATGAGAAACTCTTGGAGGAGCTACATCTATATCTTGGGTGTATTTTAATCACTTCATGATACATTACATACAACCATAGGGTATATATTATATACTATACAGTAACAGAAAATTACATTCTTATGTGTCTGTTGCTCTGATATATGACACCGCTATAATTCAGAGCCTTGTCCAGATCATCCAATATCATAAATAATAACTAAGTAACTATAGGTCAACAACTAAATATAGTCCATTTTATTTATTCTAATTCACTTTTTCTTGCCTATTTTCTAAGAGAAGTTAGAGACATATAGACATTTGCAGGTATAATGAAATAAGAGAATATATACATTTAGTTTGATACACTTGCTGTCATTATCTAAGGCAGGCTCATTTCTCCCCACTTCAACACTGGATCAAAGAAGAAAACACTTCCATTTTCTTTTATGCCTCCAGTCATCTTTGGCTTGACCTGTACTTAGGTTCTTCATGCTTAACTGAGCAGTTCTTTGTGGGGTCCTGTATCTCATATTAGAAATATAAATAGTATATGTATTTGAACATGTATATATTTACATGCTCATAGAGATGTTTATGATTAGAACCTCATTCTAATGTATACATAGAAATAAATTCTAGAATAATGCTAGAGTGTAAAGTAACTAACAGTCAATATATTAATATCTATGTGTATATATATTTATATATGAAATACAGTCTTAAATATTGTCATAGTGATGAACATCTGACTCTGAAACTAGAACTTCATATTTTCAAAGAGTTTAATGTTTACCTAATAAAATTATCTTAATGCCACCTTTATTGAAAACGTAATATCTATTAGACATTGCTGTATTGTGCATGTTTGAGGATTTGTAACTATACCATTGGGTTTCCAGTCAGTCACTTTAGTTTAGACAGAACTTTTCTGAGAAACATGTCTCATGTAAATACGATTGTGCTTGAAAGCTTAATTAAAGATTGCAGTGCCTTTCCAGGGTTAGAGTATGTCCAATTAAAATGAGTTGCAGTTTGATTAATTGATTCTGGATGTTTCTGCTGAGCTATTTTGTTGGGAACTATCTTCCAATTAATTTTCTATCAATTTACTTGCCATGCTGGATCAGACATAATGAATTCCGGAACTTTGCAAACACTGAGTATCTTGTGCAGTGAATGCGTAAGCTTTCCATGTGATTGAATTTAACAAAATCCATCCACACACATGACAATACCAAGGTCTTACACCTAAATATCTGGCTAGGTGTTGCATAGGAAATAGATTAGGGATATCTGTTGGTTTACCCTTTCACACTTTCATTATTCTCAGAAAATTCTTCTAAGTCACAAGTGTTTTTGTCACAGAATTAAAGCAGACTCTTTCCTGTGCCAATTCCCCATTACTATGGCAGGAAGATCTTTGAGATTAAATTCTCTCTTTTATTTAAGACAGACTATTCACATGCTCTCCTCAAATACTGTTGAGGGTTAATTAAGAATAATTTCCTTATTGTCTCTGCAGCCTTAGAGAATGAAAGATTTCATGATTGCTATTCTTACCTTAAAGGCTATAGAAATGACAGGCTCCCTCTGATCTTGACACTGAGGTAGAGGGAAACAGATCAAGGCCCAACCACAAGCCAATCTAGAGCAAGAAATCAGCAGGGCAAACAAGCTAGACCAGAACCATGCCAGGAGGTGAGACGTGCTTGGGAACTAAAGCCTCATTTCAGTACAGCCATCCTGAAGGAAGACAGCCTCACAAGGAACGGTGATGTGAGCTACAGAAGGCTACCAGGCTAGAAGCTCAGTTTTCGTTATGCTCAGCAGTGATTTTAATGTACAGAGTCCTAGGAGCATGGGAGAAAGGAGAACCATTGTCCCTCATGTTCACAGAACTACTATGGTTGAATAAGACTGCTTGTATAAGAAAGACTGTCCTAGGCAGAATGTTCAGTCTCTGTTCTGAACCAAACCCAGTGGTAGAAACACAGCACAGTAGCTATAGACTTGAAAAAGAGCAAACTCCTTTGGGTTTCTGGCCTGTGGAAGTCACAACCATAGCTCTCTGATTTGAACATAATGAAGTATGTTTTAAAGAAATGAGCGATTGGAAGTATCAATCACATAGTTATATGCTCTACTTTTAAAATTTTGTGTTCAATCAAGGATCATTAAGGTCTTCCCACTGAGCATAGGAAAGGTTACTCAGAGGTTTTCAGATAGATAATGAAAAAGATACCACAAGGAAGGAAATAAAATACCTAAAACAAAAATATGAGCATGTGAAAAATACACACACTTTGTTTTAGTGAATTTTTAATGAGAAAACAAAATTACTATAAAAGAAAATTAGGCTAAAATAAAAATTATTACAATAATACTATTTGATAGTCTCTTACCATGATTATATTTTAGCATATCAAACATGAAAGTATAAAAAAGAAATATTAAGAATATAATATAATTAAAAACTTACATTTCCAAGGCACCTTAACAATATAAAATTTAAATTTCTAAAAAGCTGGAATATATTGGTGATAAGTTTACACAAAGTAGGCTTTTCCAAAACATGCAAAGAAATTTTTTAAATTATTACTTATAAAAAGGATGACCTTGTAAAAAATAAGAAACAAATTTGAATAGCCACTTTATAAACTGTCTCATCCATGTGGTCAATGAAGATGGGGCTACATTACCTGCTCAGTATGTGCATGTTCTCTGACCAAATAACTGCAGTCTTTCATATTTACCCAACCGACCATAAGCACACTTATTCTTCCTCAAAATTACAAAGAAGTATTGTAATATTCAATCTTGAAATTACTAAAGAAATATATCTTTTTGCTGGTAATTTGGATTCACCAAAAGTTCCCATGTGATACTCTTATACAGACAACCAATATGAAAAACTTCATCCTAGGACCTCAATGTGATTAGTCTCCAGTGACAGCCATTGTATGGGGCATTTAGAGATTGCTTGCTTCATATATTTGCTGACTGGTGCAATTCAAGTGTGACATAAATGACTTCTCACTAAGTCAGGGGTTCTTACTTCCAACCCTCATCCCATACTATTCAAATGGAGTTTAACTTGTGTGAAAACTTGTCAGTAAAAGAATTTAGACAGGAAACGAAAATTGCAGAGCTCGTTGAATGAAAATCAATTCAGGCCTAATTTAAGAAGCTTCTAGTGGGGAAAATGCTGAGTTTACAAACCGAAATAGAAAATGACCACTGTCACATTTCAGTTTAAAAAAAAAAAAAATGATTGATTCTTTTCTCTCCATCATTTCCGTGGTTGGAGAACATTTGTGAGAGAAAGCAGCAGTGACTTTCACTCATTTGTTCTCAGTGTTCTATCAAGGTCAAAGACAAAGACTCAATAGTTGGAGGATGTTTAGCCTTTTTAAGATGATGGGTAGCATTTTGAGTAGGATTGTTTAAGATGTTTTATGAATCTCGCACATGTGCACACAAACACATAGAGAGAGATAGAGAAAGGAGGGAGACCAAGTGAAAGAAGAAGGAAAAGCTGGCAAAGCCCCACTACCACAAGTAAGAACAAGAATGGAGAGGAACAGGATGAGGAAATGGGTTGCTGGTAGATCGCTTGCCTAACATGCACAAGGATCTGGGTTCAAATCTACGTATCATCAAATAAAGACAGGTGGGGCTAAGAACATAGCATGAACCATCATTTTTCATTATAATAAGTAACATGATAAGATGTTTGAAATTTTTGAGGGGAAAGGAGGTGTCTATCACATTAATGCTGTAGTTTCCAACCTAACTATCAAATAGTTGCTTCATGAAGAGTCTTGCCCATTTTTATGCCTCCTCCCCTGTGAATGGCCTCTTGCATTCTCATTAGGTAAAGATAACCACTCTGATGTTTTCTTGAGGAAGATTGTTAATGTCGCCCTATTTCTCACCTCGTAGTGTATCACACCTCTGCTTGTGTTTATCATTCATTACCTTACTTCAATTTCAGTCATCACAAATACTGCTGCCCAGTGGTTTAGTTGTTTTTTCTATATATTTCTACCAGTTTTCTTCCTAAATGAAAGCACTATTCTTACTTCAGGGTTCTGTTCTGTAGTACAAACAAACTCTCAAGATGGTTGGTCTTCAGTGGCAGGGGTGAGTAAACAATTGAGAAAACATTTAATTCTTTTTATGCTATCTCAATACACCAGCCACTGCTAAGACATGATGAAAACTCTTAATATTTAAACATTTTAAAATCTCATATGTATGTTATGCCAATAAACGCTATCAACATCTCTGCTTGTGAAATGAAGAAAATGAGTGGTCAAATTAAGATATATTGAGAAAGCTGCCACTTCTATTTTATGTAAATGAATTTAGTTACCATCTCAAGAAACATATTCCATAAAGCTACTGACATTTCTTGTGTTTCAAGCAAATGAAGCAACTATAACTTCCTACAGACCTGTATCCATGCAAGATGCACTTTTGCAGCTAAATGTTGAACTCATAAACAAATCACTCTTAGACTAAGCCTATGTTAGACTTCCAGTTTTTTCAAACATCTAAGCTTGTACTTCTGTAAGAATGCGAAAATTTTTATCTTCTTCATCCTCCAGATTTAAAGGACTTCCATTAGAAGGTCATGCTGAAAGCCATAGTCTTACTTTCTACAATTATGTTGACTTCACTAGTTTGCCCCTACACCCAAAAATAAATGACAGTCATTACGCACACTTGAAAATACTGATTAGTCATAATTATTTCCATGATGGACGGATGAACTACAAATTAAACTCTTGAACTTGTAAGTAAAGGCTATTAAATTACCCTTTAAAATTTCAACCAGAAAATCAATTACATTGTATTAATGTAGAGATTCTCAGTCACCCATGTAACCACCAGTGCTGAGGGGAGAATGAAACTGAACTGTCATCAGTTTATTAGTATGTGAAACAAGAATTCCCAGGCAAGCAGACCTTCACACATGATGTGTGTTACACAGATGCTGTGGATAGATAAGCCAGGTTCCTTGGTGAGCATTTGACTATAGGGATGGTGGGATTTTGTTGAAGGAGCAAAAGGCTATTCAATGTTTTTTCAGATTTTTTTAATAGTCTGTGCCTTATTAGAGATGTGATACCAAGGAAAGGTTTGAATCTCTGTCATGAATTTAGATAAAGAAAGAAAACAGAAAAAAAACTAACCAGATGAAACTGAAAATTAGAAAGCAATATGAGGAACCCAGAGACCTATAAGGATTCTATCTATCTACAAGACCCCTTAGGATTCTATCACTTTTTGAAGTTCACAGGGTCTATTTCTCTTCTGCCTCCTCTGGTTCCAACTCAAATCTTAACATCTCCCCACTATCCTGTTTGAAATGGAAACTCTGAATACTAATCATTGCCCTATGTACTCTTCTCCTGGTTCTATTTCTATTTTATTTTTTTAACATTGAATATACATGATGTGTGTGTGTGTGTGTGTGTGTGTGTGTGTGTGTGTGTGTGTGTGTGTGCCATATCTTCCTTTCATTCTTACCATTGGGTACTACTACCACTTCCACAGAAATATGCTCATATGAAGGCAGAGAACTTTTTGCTCATAGTAAGTGCTTCATTAAACTCTCTCTAATTACTGCTGATTTTTTGCTAGTCTGCCACCCACTGAGCTCTAATTCAGTGTAACCTTTTTAATTATAATTTGTCTCTCATGAAGTCTGCCTGTAAGGCAAAAACTCTTTATCAGCAAACTTAAAAAAAAAAAAAAAAGAAATATCATGATTTGTTTGATAGTGATGTTGTAAATTGGAAGATTAATATTGTGTGGTTGCATTGTTTTGTGAACTAGAAAGCTGTCCTCTTCTGAGAGTAGACTACTGGATGGTAGACATAACAACAAAAGCAGCCCCTTGGGTGGCATTTTGATAGTCAGGTATCAAAACTACATTACATCATGTCATCATACCCCGAGTTTCCTGTAAGTATGAATGAAGATCTTTATTCATTGGAAATAGAACTAGGGAGGCAGAGATCTCTTTTATTTCCCCACTGCCTTTGATTTAAATATAATCAAGATTTCCATTGTTAAAATTTCACAATGAAAAAGCCACTCTAAGCCTGAATACATATGGAAATGTCAAAGGCCCAACTAATTGCCTCCATAAAGATGAAATCTCTTCGATCCTCATTCAAATTATTGCATATAATTGACGGCAAAAGACCCAGCCATGTTCAAATCTGTTTTCTGATGTCATACGATACTTCATTACTGCCACTTGAAATCAAATTAAGGCCTGGATTCCGATCGGGTGCAATATATAGTGATGCCATCTCTGGGAAGTTGAAATTCCTCCCAAGGAGGAAAGGTCATCTACAGGCAAACTGCAGCATATTTCACTGAAAATTTTGAAGACAATTTCAGTCTTCTCAATTTCCAAGAATAGTAAGGCTATTTCCAAGCCACTGACAGATTTTAAATTGCAGTACCTTTTTTGTTGTGACCATCTCTCATTTTTTTTTTTAGAATTCAAGAGATATCTATGTCCATTTTGTGACTGAGCCTCTAGTATGGCATTAAGAGAAAAGTTATGTATTTCTGCTCAAGTATATATATATATATATATATATATATTATTGTTTCTATACTCTTAAATAAAGCAATTGAGTGGCCACAAGTTTGTGAGTAGAATGTCTACTAGGGTGTTTAAGTTGTGGAAGCTATTCAATACATTTGTTTTCAGGAAAAAAATAAATAATGAAAATAATGAGGACAAATTTATTAGAAGATCTAAATGTCTTTGTGTCAGATATGTCATAAGCAGGCTCATCCCTTTCAGTAAAAGGGTGCTAATAAGATTATTAGGCAACAGACAGTGTAAGGGGAAGCAGATGAATACTATTCTAAATATAGCCATTATAGATGTCTGGAATATAATTTCTGATAATTCATTATTTATCCTGCCCCATTCTGTCTCTGAGTCTTTATTTATGTTAAAATGTATGAGCTGGGATCAAATGAAAGATAATCCTTGAACTTCACAGTCCATAATTTCTGCAAAGTAATTAGCAAAGAAGCAAAAGAAAATTAAACACATGGAGAGGAATTCTAGTCTAGCATCTCGCAAATGTTGAGTCAACGAATGTTGGGGAGACACTATAAAGTAAGTTATCAGATGAGAGCTGGGGAAAAAATGGGCCAAGTATCAGAAAAGCTGTTGAAGCTGAATTCTGTCTTTCTTTTTTTCTTGCATCAGTGGTTGATACTGGCTGGCATTACAAGGGCTCCTCATTTTTGAAGATAGATATAAACATCATACTAAAAGCCCCCATGTAATTCATAAACTATAACGAATCATGCAACCTCTACAAATTAAGGAGGCAATTGAGGAAACAGTTGCAGAGATATTTGAATTTCTTAGTTTATATCTTTCTGGATATAAGTTATCCTACTATAAAATAGGGATAATACCTATTGCATGGATTGTCTTTTAGGAAGGAATAGAGTACCTAGCACAGACTAGAACTTGTGTTTTCAATAAATACTGCTTTGGTTTTTTGCTGCTAGCTCTTTATCACCATTTCCCAAGTTGGGATTATTTTATTGTAACTTATCTCTAGACTTGCACATATATTCAGTGTTAAAAAAAAAAAAGCAACTTACCCACGAAGAGTTGACTGTTGAGCTGTAATAGGACATGCCCATCAGTGGGAGCAGCTTGTATCTTTGGCAGGAGGTCATCCACCTGAAGTGATGCCTCTTTCATGTTCCTTTCAACTCTCACATGATGCCACTGGTTGTCATTGAAGTGGGTGGGTGACTGCACTGAGATTTCAAAAGGCCCATTTCCCACATCAAATGAAAAGGTGACTGTTGTGGGTGCTGGAAATATCGGAAATGAGTTTTTCCAGGTGAGTATTCAATACACTTAAGACAATAATTGTTAAACACAAGGCTTGCATTCAAAAGAAAAAAATGGCATCCAAGACATAACTCTCCTGATGTGGAATGAGACAGTAAGATAAATTTGGGGGGAAAATGAATAGATTTTTAAAAGTTCAGCCTCTGACTTAATTTTTCATATTGATAAAGATTAAAACTATTTAGAGAGCACAAAATTAGCATCTGTAATTGATTATACAAAATAATTGCTTCATTGACTCAAAGTTTATATAATTTAACAGCATGAAACATGCATTTGATATTGTGCTATTAATAGATGACTGAATATATCAAAATAATAAGTCCTTCATTAAATAATTTTGTAATTAATATTAGTCATTAGCTAAAATTTTGTCTTAAATTTTAATTACTTCAATTTAAACTTTTACTGCTAATGAATTTATCAATATTTTTACTATATTATCACTTAAATTATTTTCTTGCAAAGAGTTAACTGAAGAATTCAGGACTAGATGACAGTATCCAAGTCTTTTCTGGAAAAGACACTTACAGCGAAGCTCTATCCGTATGAAGTCGGTGATTCCCAAGTTCTCTAAAAACACTCCAGAAAGAGCTGTTGTCTTGAAAAAAAAGGACACATCAGCACTGAGCTCTCCATGGAATGTGGGGAAGTGGAGGTAGGAAGCCTCAGTGTTAAAGGAAGCTGCATTCCAAAATGGCCCTGTTTTGACAAACAAGCAAAAAGAACAAATTCAAAGAGAAAACAAATTCATGCTATACAAGGAATGCTGTAGCCATAATTGTGGTTTCTCCATTTAGTATCATGTCTGTTTAAAACCATCACTAATTTCTACAAAATCACTTTCCTTGTTAACTATGTACAGAGGCATGCGCATAGGATGAGGGATTCTGCAGAGACTGAAAACAAGGATTTTTTGCCAACAAAGCTGAGAAGCTTTATACAGAAATGCCCTCAGTACAAGAAAACACATCTGCATCCAAAATCTTATCCTCAGTTAAAGTAACATGTGAAGAACCTGCTAAGCCTTGATTAATTGCTTAATGTTTTTGTATCTTGAAAGTTTAAACACCTAGTTGTCTTGGCTCAGAAAATTCCTCCAGCAGATCCTTGCGTCCTTCACCTCTTCCCATTAATGGCCTTGCCAATTTCACACTGAGATTGACATTCTGAATAGTCTCATGTAATTAAAGAGCCAAACACACTGTTGTCTATATAGCACAGCTGTTCTTATAAAAAAATTTTTTATTCTAAAGTCATTTCTTACCTTACTAATAACAGGGAGGTAGATGAAAACCTTTCTATAAATATTTACAAATACACTACATGGAATAGATAGAAAATGAGAAAGAGTTTGGAATTTCAGTTTAGAAATTGATGCAACAAACAAGTAAACATGTAGGTGTTGAAGAAATGGCTCTGCAGTAAAGACTGTGTATTCATCTTGCAAAGAATCCAAATTTGGTTCCATCAGCCACATCATTCAACTCACAACATCCCATAATTCCAGCTTCAGTATATCTAACACTCTTTTCTCACCTAGACAGGTACCTAGACCCAAGTACTCACCCCAACACACCCCTTCAACATACACACTAACACGTAATAAAAACTAAAAATAAATCTTAAAAATGTAAGTTAATTATAATGGCTGTCAAAATACAAAGAATTCATCTTTACTTCCTTTGGTGAATATTTGTGACTTTTATTCAGAAAAAAATATTTGAGTGATATGTAGGAAGAGACATGGAAAATAAAATATAAATTTAAGGGCAGGGCTGTAAGAATGAAATCCAGATGTATATGCTGAGTTGATATGGAGACATATCAGAAAAATGAGTTATATAACCCTCAGCCTCCCCTAGCAAGTTCTTGATATATCTAGGAGGATTAGGCATCTTAAGTGTGAAGCTACACCAAAATTCCTCTCATCCAGGAATAAAAGTTTCCTATCTAAGTAATCTTCCCTACAAGAAGGGCAGATTGGTCCTCGAAAGTCAGAAGCACCTTCTCTAAGAATTCATAATGTTAGCCAAGAACAGAAGCCCAGATACCTGAAACTCACAATGTGGTTGTTTCTACATGCCCCTTAGATGGTGTCTTCTTTTCTGTTAACAAGGAAAAGAACAGTTTATAGGCCTATTATTTGTTTGTTTATTTTCTGTTTTTCCTTGGGGACCTGACTCAAAGTCAAATTTCTATACATGGACAAATTAAAACTGAACTCATGCTGTTGGAAAAAACAGTCTGAGATCTACCACAGCCCAGACACGTGAACTTATATGCTATCTGAGTTCTACCTAGGATATTATGTTTTACATTATTTTAATAGTTTCATCTGTCCTAGGCCCTTGGATCTTAGTCTATGAAAAGATGCACCAAAATCCAAAATATCAACTTAGAGATAAAAGCACATCTGTGCTCTTTAAAGTGATTATCTGTTCTCTTTTTACAAGGAATAACATGCCTTTCTCTTGAATGCTAGTTATAAGGTCAAAATAAGTATGTAACTTTATTATAAATATGATCTTATGTGCTTAGAAAAGGAATGATCAGGAATCAGGTTTAAATTATGTAATATTATTTTTATATTATTATATATTATAAAATCATGGCTTTATTTGCTACATATTGTATTCTAACTAACCAATACAGCTTCATATGGAAGAATTCAGGGAATGGTAGAAACTGAAGGGCAATCTGTGGGTTGCTTTCCTCTGTACAATAAATAGTCTCAGGCTAGTGAAAGTAATTTATTGCTTTAGGAAGCTGAAACACTCCTACACTCACAATAATACATTTTGCTTAATTAGCAAACCTCATTCCACAAATTCACAATAGGTAGAGAATGAATTAAGAATATTTCATGAGATTAAGAAATTTCTGCCAATTCAAGACAATTACAAAGTTACTTAGCATTTAGTTCTCTCATAAGTAGAATAGTCTATTAAATAGAATTCTAGAAAAAATAATATTCTTAGGGTTGGAGAGATGAAGAAATTGAGGGAGGAGAGTAATGAGAATTCATTCTTAAAATAAACTTCATATATATAATATTAAAATATTGATGAGAAATATTTTAGCAGTCAAGTGCATCATCTAAATATTTATGAGCCATTAAAATGAGTTAAAATATAGATTTCTTAGCAGAAAAAATACTAAAATTAATTACATGTTGCTTCACTAGAACACAAAAACCTATGTATTGGTTTAATAAATCACTGTTGCCTCCTTTTAGCATTTCTGTTATTGTTTTCAACAATTTATGAACCTCCATTGAAATCCATACATGTAAAAGTGAAGGTGAAGCAAATGAAATCTGGCTATAGAGAATCACAGTGTGTGGGCTATAGATCAATAGAAAAGAAAGAAAAGTTATTCAAGGGTGTTTGCATACAGAAAATATCACTACTATCCCTCCAACACATTCAATATAGTTGGTATGATTTTTACCTCTTATAAAAGCAGAGCAGAAATTGTCTTTGTAATCAAAGAATTTTTACAAATAATCTCAGCATTCTTTATTATCCTTATATTAATTTTATAGAAAAATGGATATTAGTAACAAAAGCAAAGACATACGTATTTAATTTTTCAAAGACATACAAACTTAATTTTCAAGAGGCTGGAAGAATAGAATTTGTGTTGGGAAGGTGTGCATGTGTTTATTTATATTTGTTTGTGTGTGTGTGCACGTGTGCACGCATGACCACAAACATGCATACATATACAAGTGTCCAAAGGTCAACCTCAGCTGTGGTGGAATGTTTTCTGTATGATGTAAATAAAGAATTGTTTTGGCCCATGCACGGCACCGTAGAAGTGGGTGGAGAGTCAGAGGCAGCCAGGTAGGAGAAGGAGGGTGGAGTTAAGTCAGTCTCCATCCGACCCCCAAGAGGAACAGACATGTAAGAGATACCGGCCAGCCACGATCTGAGCCACGTGGCAGGAAGATTAATAGAAATGAGTTAATCTAAGAAGAAAGAGCTAGCTAGTAATGGGCATAAGACATGGGCCAAACAGTTTAAAGGATATAAGCGTGCGATTCATTTCTTTGGGGGACAAAAGCCGTGGGCGCGAACCAGGTTCCAACAGCTGCCGAGGGCCGCTCCAGGTCACAAACCTCCCGGACCCAAAACAGGCCGGGAAAAACCTACTACAACACTCAGCTGTCATTTTTCAGGATCTACCCACTTTGTTTTTGAAACAGGATCTCTCATTGGGAGGATAATTCACAAGGCTTATGGACCAAACTCAGTAGGAGATTGTTTGGCTAGCAAGCTCCAGGTATCTACCTATCTCTGCCCAAACAGGGTTTTAGGTAGGTGCTAGGAATGAATTAACATGTTCCTATATGTATAAGCATTTTCTGATTGAACTATCCCCCAAGCCCAAGGAATGGAATGCTGATTTTCATTCTAGGTACAAAAGGATATACAGATGCTTCCATAAGTCACATCCTCTGTTACTTGAAGCAACTTATCTTGAACTAACAAATGGCAGCATTCTAATATGCAAAGGAGAATACCTACCAAATACAAAATACATCTAGTCTACACACTACTAAACTCTGCATTAACATATATACTTGTGCAATAAACTTTGAGTCCAGTTACTCATTTGAGAAAAAGAAAATTCATTAACAAATCACCTGTAGTCAAACAGGTATTTAAATAGCATGAAATACTTATTTTGGCAAAAGTAAAATAAATATATAAGCACAAATTTGGAGTTTTCTATTAAGCACAAGTCAATGAAAATGAAATTCTTTTATTCATACATTTAATGTCAAAAATAATTTCATACTCAGAATATTATCTGAGAATATTGTTAAAATGCTTAAATACTATAAATGTACTATGATTCATACAGTTTTTTTTACCATCTTTCTGTATTTGCACAAAATACACTTTATATTAGAACCATTACTGTTTTTTTAATTATCATACATTGGCCTTTCAAATACACTTATAGTCAAATGCATCAGATTCTTTTTCCCATGCACAGAGATAACTTTTTTATATTAATTAACTTCATGAAGTATTTCATTGACCATAAACACTAAAAATAAAATGTATTAAATTATTCATATTTATTACCTAATGATCCCTGCATATGTGACTTGATTATTGTCTTTACTTGCATTTAAGTATGTACACCCCTTAAAGAATACCCTATGTAAACACATATTCAATGTAGCACAATGCCAAATGAGAACACTACATGCTAATTTGCAAGCATCAGTGGCCAATGCTTTATATGAATTCTACACTCTAGGAGGATGTTTTGGCACCTGCTCTGTTTGTAAGCATACAGCATTCCATTTTCATTCTTGAACTTCTCCTAAAATAGAAAGCTGAAGAGAGTTTATCTAATCACCCCCTTACCTTCATCCCCTGGTTTTCACTATTTACATTCTACACCCTTTCTGTATAATCCAAAATCATTCCTATTACAAAATTTTCTGTACTTAGTCTCTTTCTCCAGTTCAGCCATAGTATTAATTCTCCCATCTTACAAAACCAATTCTGTAATATTACTGTCTTCCCACTTACTATTAATTTCCCCATTGTTTCACATCCCATTGTTTTCTAAGCCTTTTCTAGCCTCTAATCTCCCACGCATAGCTCAGTAACTCTCCCAAAGAAGTCATTGTCAGTGTCACTGATGATCTCCACATTGTTCAATTCAGTTATCACAATTCTTTCCTTACATAAGCTATTAACATTTACCGTAATTGATTGCACTTTCTCCCTGGAAACACTTCCTTCACTTGGAGCCCAGGATGCCCATACTCTTCTACCTTTCTCCCTAGTGCTACATAATTCTCAATATTCCTTCTTTCTCCTCACCACCTCAATTTATCATTGTAGAAATATCCCAAGACTCTGCCACTACACATCTCCATCCACAATAACTCCATTTTGCTGCTGTAAACATATTTATTATATATGAACGTATGTCTGAAGCCTAAACTGCTCAACATGACAACACCACATCTCTATTTCAAGGTCTACGCTATTAGATGTCTAAAAATGAGGCTCCTTGCAATAATTCCAACTTCTTGACCCTGGAAGTGTTCATTCCCATTATTAATGTCAGCTTGATGCTTCTATTATATCAAACATATCTCTAGCATTTTCTTAATCTTTCCTCTTAAAAATGCCATCAATACATCAACAAACTTTATTAATCCTCTGTTTATATAAACCACATCACATCTCTCATTATTGAACCATGCTCCAAACCACTATGATCTTTCAGCATAGTTAATAATGTGGCATCACCTATTATCTTGCTTTGATCCTACACTGCTGAGTCTCAACTAAAACATAAGTCATAGCATTCTTTTACTCAAATTCTCTAATGTTTTCCATGCTCAAAATCCTCCTATGATGATCACAGTTTTCTGTCTGGCTTTTTGCCATTCTTAACTTGTTTACTGTGCCCTCCAGCACTTTGTAACATGAATTTGCATCTTCATTTCTGCTCTGGTTTCCTCTTGTTTTGAGTCTTTCAAAGATACACAAGAGACTTATTTTTGTATTGTCTTCAATCTTGTCTTTATTTGAATATTGCCTTCTCAATCATCCTTTAATAGCGTCCCACTTAAAATTTTCTCTCTTTTGCATTAATTACATTTTTCATAGCTTTTGTTAGCATGGACCATAGCATGTACATACTGGATTAATGTCTTCCTTTCCCATAAGAATGTAAAAACCAAGATCATGTCATAAGCAGATTCTCCTCTCTCTCTCTCTCCCTCTCTCTTTCCCTCCCTCCCTCCCTCCCTCTCCCATAGTACAATCACAATGTAGACTATCAATCAATAGCTTTTGAAGAAAATTTTACACTTTCCTTTGTCATTGTAGCCAGGAGAAAGCTTACAATAACTTCTATATATTTAAATCTTATATAGTCCAAGAAATACATTCAATTTTTTTTATTAAATGAATGGAAGTAATGCAAGGAATAGGGTAATGGAGAAGATGGGGAGATTAAAAGCAAGAGGAGGATAAGATCATAATGTTAAGAAACTAGGAAAAGCAAAAAAACAGGAAGGAAAGAAAGAAGGAAAAAAATCCAGCAATATAAGATGAATGCTGAAATACAAATTTAGAGAGAATGGGAGATTATCAGACATAGAGGAGCTAAGAAAATTATATTATCTTATTATGCATTGAAATGGAATTGATCCCTACTTTTTAAGTGACTCAGAGGAAGTCTGCCAAATGGAAGGGAAATTAATCAAAGAGCTAGTCAAAAATTTTTTTTCTGTAAAGTTATTTATTGCATCCATGAGTCTTTGATTGTTTAATGCATTCAGGGTAGCTGTGTTTTCTCAGTCAACTATACCAGTCAATATAGACAAAAATAAATTTCAGAAATTTCTTAGGATAAGAAACTCTAAACAATCTTTTCTAACTTGATAGATTGTATGGGTACTTTTTCTACAAAACTGTAACACAGTTGAGAAGAAACACATTTAATAAAATGGATTGAAAGATTCAATGTCAAAGAAGTAACTGAGAACAGAAATTTAGGACATTTGCAAAAACTTTAAAACACAGGATGTGTAAGCCTTCTAGCATATCACATCTGTTTCACAGAAAAATAGTATATGTATAACACTTGAATACATCTCTATTTAAAAAATGACCTTTAAATATAGTTATTCCTTTAAGCAATCACCAAAAAGGCAAGTCTTCTTTGTTGGACCCCAGATTTCTCCAAAGCATTCAATGCAGGAAAAAAAAAAAGAAAGAAAGAAAAGAAAACCACAAACAAAACAAAAACCCAAAATATACTGTCCACCAATTTCTGAGTAGGAAAAATATATATATATATATATATAGCCTAGAGTGCATTTTGTTACTTTTTTTTAAGTGTTGAGGCAACAGGCAGTCTTCTCAAATTTAAAGGAACTATGAGAATAAAGCCCATGGGAAACTTCCAGAAACAGAATCTGCTCTATAATAAACTAGTCAGCTGGAAAGAAATATGTGCAGCTCTGAATGCAAGATGGCTGTTGCCTTCAGTGCTGGCCAAGTAGGATTAAGTGATCAACGTGTGGGAGTCAAAAAGCATGACCCCCAAATGTTAGTTGTTCCCAAAGGAATGAGCCCCATCAGGATGTGCTCATATTTATCAATCCTGCTCTTAGATCAAGAGAAATGAAAACCCTTGTCCATAAACAGCTTAAAAGTGATTATAGGAATATAGTCACAGTATTTAGAAAGAGCAATGGAACCATTTCAAGTATTTACAAAAAAATTAATAGATCAAGGGAATTTTTCTCTCTACTCCTTTAATGAAATATTATTTGGCCAGTAAAAATGAGATATTTATATATGCTTCAACACAGATAAACTCTGGAATATTGTGAAAACAACCAGACACAAACCATACATTTTTGTATTTTAATATACACAAAACAGACAGAGTAAACAAATGGGTAAACCTCTTTTTTAACCAGTTGCATATGTCTGAGGTAAGAATGAAGGGAAAGTGGATATGAGTTTAATTTGCAGATGATACACAGAGTTTTCACACTTGCTGTGCAAATGACTGCTCCTTCCTATATAATACACTAAAAAGAATAAACACACTGAACATGGATGGCTAAACTGTGCATGTTTAAAAAAAAAAAAAAGTGGACTGTGGGAGGTTCACAGACCATAGTGCTCCCAAACCTGGGACATGAAATGACAGGTTTAGGGAGTCTAGCTTAGGAATGCTCCTCAGAGTGGCTGTGATTAGGTTTTTTTTAAAAAAAAAAAATTTAAAAATCAAAAACAAAAACAAAACAAACAACAAAAAAGCAAAAACAAAAACAAAAACAAAAACAAAACTCTTGTCAAAGTCACCACTCCAGGCTGTGGAAGTAAGAATGGGGGCAAAAAAAAAAAAGGAGAGTGTGGGGCATGTGAGTTACATCTCAGTAAAGCTGTTGCCAAGAAAATGAAAACATTTAAAGGCTAAATCAGCTGTGTTTGTTACAAATCCTAAGGTGACAATTATCCCCAAGCATGTGCAAAATCAGGAAAGACAGCACTCATGAGTCCTAGAAGGAAGATAAAGGAAGACAACTACTTGACAACAAAATTCAGGCAAGAATTAAATCAAAATAAAAAACATTCAAAAATAAAGAGGCTTTAATGGTAGGACTATAGAATAATGCTTAAATATAAGCAACACTACAAAAAATAGCAGAGCTAGCAAAACCTGGTTAGTAATGATTTTTGTTTTCTAAACAAAAACAAAGAAATTCAGGCCATAAACCATTTTTTTTATCCAAATAGTAGAAAATGTTTCTGGGTTATAAATGATCATGTTTCTGAAGGAATGTATTTCAAAGCTGTTGGTGTCTGCACAAAATTAAGCCAGTCAACATTTCAGCATGAAGAGGAAGGGATGCATGAGCCCTACTGACAGGTGCTGAATGCTAAGGGAGAAGGAGGAGCCAGTTTTCTTTAGGAGTGGGTTCCCTGGTAGGTTGTCCATGATTATGTGGAACCCACACACCTGTGAAAAGGGGCAGCACTAATGGACTCAGTGGATGCTATTTTTCACAAATTGGGGGACATAAATTTCGGGAGGGAGCTGGGGAAGGCATCCAGAAGAAGTTGGGGAATATAGAGTGATTTTATGAAAATACATTGTATGCATGTATGAAGTTCTCAAGGAATTAAAGAAACTATAAATACTGGGATTTTGTCAGCATAGAGACTGGAAGTGGTCACAAAGTCCCTTTCCTAGCTCAGGAGCTGTTGGTAATTAATAACTTCCAGGGGAGAGAGCCAGTTGTCCTTAAGAATGTGGTCCCTGGTCATTCCTCCATGCTCTAGTGAATGGTCAAACACCCAAGAGAATAATGAGAAGCAAAAATAGGACTTGATGGGTTTTAAAAGTCAAGGGTACAAAGGTGGGTGGGTAGTGAATAGTAGTAGATCTGGGAAGAGAGGGACAGGTGAATATGAACAAAATGCATTGTATGAAATTCTCAAAGGTTTAGTAAAAAAAAAAAAAAGCATTTAAATATAAATGAATTCAGAATTAAAATAAATTTATGTTCTTGTCTGAAAGTATTTTGACAGCCACATCCAGGCCCCATTACAAACAAATATCTCAGGTAGAAGCAGACGTCCTTTGTGCTGTGATTAACTTTAAAAAGTCAGTCAGTCTTCCTGGATCATTTAAACCACTTTCACCAAATATACACATCTGCTCTTCATCAAATTGTTTCTTACCAATAATTCACAAACCCTTTATAGATTGCTTTAGATGTATATGATGGATCACCCTCATTCTTCTACAGACTGCTATTTATCAATTACCTTTTGTTTCCTAACCAAAAACTAGGTACCAGAAACACAAAAATAAATGAGCAATGAACCCCACTCTTGAGGGCTCAAACATCAAAAGCTGTATGAGAAGTAGGTCTTTGTAATATATTCAACATTGGTCTTAACAGAGGGCAGAAGGTCTGTGCCCTCAAAAGATCTGAGAGGAAGGCTTTATTGAAGGAAGGTTTTAATCTGAGTGTTTAAAGAGTTTAGGAAAGAAGGAGAGAATTTGCATAAAAATGCAAGTGAGGGGAAGGCAGGGGAGCCAGATGGCCTTGAGGTCAAACCAGGTTCTTTGTGCTAGAGGATTCACAGGAGAGCAGAATATCCCCTGTGATGTCTTTGCATTGTGTATCCAAAATCACTTAACTTTGTCCATGATACCTCGATTTCTTTATGTCTCCTTAAAATTTAAGAGGAGTTCTTAAGACACTGCCAACAACCTCTGGGCTGTAGGTCAGTACCACTACAGCCCTGAGCCAACTGCCAGCTTTTAGGCCGGATTCTCAAACTACCTTTGAGAACGCTTGCTTGCTTTCAGTTTTTCCCCCACTCTGGTCCTAATCCATTATGAACTGATGCTTTTGTATGACTACAATAAAAATAAATTGCTAGAAAAACACAATGAGGAAAACAATAGCACACAAAAATCCCACTACTTCTAGTCCATTTTTTATAACTGCTGTGTCCAACAGACATAAATTTCTCTATCCAATTGGCATAAATCATTCTAAAAGCACTCTACAACCATCTCATCATTGACTGAAACACAGAGCTGCCAGATGAACACCAGCCAATGAAACACACTGGCCTAGGATGTACTAAACAGATAAGTCCATAGACTGGAAGCTTCCAGAAGTATGTTAGGAAAAGCTCTACCCACCACAATACCTTCTGAATAAGAAACTATGGGAATCAGCAATAGAGCAATGGTATAAATGTATGCTGACGTGGAGGAATTGTTGGTCTAGAAACTGTCAATGGTATAACAAACTCAAAGACATCCCCCCAGCTCCTGGGAGGTCTAGAAGACACAAAACACAACGTTGAACCTTCCTTCCTCAGCTCTCTGACTACTGGTAAACTTGGATCTTTCCCTTTTATTATTTTTCTTAGCCCATTTGTGTCTGAAGCAAAAGAAATTTAGGTATATATTCAGCAAGACTTTAGAACTCAGAGCTCAGGTGAAGATGAACTCCAGACCCACTTGTGGTTGAAATGGAAAGAATCTGAAAGAAAAGATGCATTCAGGGACTGGAGAGATGGCTCAGAAGTTAAGAGCACTGACTGTTCTTCTGGAGGACCTGAGTTCAATTCCCAGCAACCACATGGTGGCTCACAACCATCTATCTGCCGATCCGGTGCCCTCTTCTATATACTGTATACATAATAAATCTGTTTTTAAAAAAAAGAAAGAAAGAAAAGAAAAGATACATTCATTAATTAGGGTAAGTCTCATACCTCGTAGCCATGGAGCTCACACTCATTTCTAGCTTATTTGAATTTTCTCAACACTTCTATCTTCTGTTACACAAAATGGCTAGAGTAAAAGTTTGCAACATCTCTAATTGCAACTCTATATACATTTATGAGGGAAAAAAATTAAGCCTATTTTCTTGTGTTTCCTATGTTTGTCTGTTCAAAAATAATTTAAAAATCGTATCTCAATGTGTGAGAAATGTCGGGGTACATTGCTGCACCTTCAAAAACCTGCCTAATACAGGGCCTCATGTGAAAATGAGCCTCCCTCACAAACCATAGGAAGCAAGAATACCAAGTATTTAATAACAGATTAATTAGTAAGCCAGAAGTTACTTATCAGGCCTCAGAATACTACAAAGAACATACACATTTATACTGACAAGATTGCTTTCTTCTGTATCCCTTAATCATACTATTTAACTTCTAGTTTCCCAATATTAGCAGGATAGACACTTTGACCCTAGGATCTTTGGCACATGACAGACTGGTGTTCTTTAAAATATATGCCATAATCCATGACCTTTCCTCCAAGATGATGTTAGTAGCTCACATTCCACAACTAAAACATGTCTCCAGATAGTGCTAATATCAACTAGGAGAGAGCAGGGAAAGATCGCCTCAATGGAGACTCACTCCAAGTCCAGAAATAATTATTTAATTACAAAAATGTAGACATCATTTTGTTAATATGTGTAGTGCATAGGTGCTTCTATGTGTGTGTGTGTGCTTAAATATTCAGCAAGAATTTTAGGTAAAGAAATTCTAAGAACTGGACAGAAGGCTTGGAAGTTCAGAGTACTTTATTGTTCTTGTGGAGAACCCAGGTTGTTACTAGCACCATGTGATTCCTCACAACTGGTAATTCCATTCCAGTTCTAGACTCTGCAGGCGACAAGCATTCATTTGCTACACAGCTATACACACACACATACACACACACACACAGAAAGAGAGAGAGAGAGAGAGAGAGAGAGAGGCAAATGCATGCAGAAACTCCCATGTGCACTCATGCACACAAAACACAAGAATTAAATAACATCTTTTTTTAAAACAAATTATTTTTGAAAAAAGAAAGGAACAAAGAAAAAAAGAAAGAAAGTGGGGAGGGAGCGAGGGAGGGAAAGGGAGAAGGAAATATGAGGGGAGGGAGAGAGGAAGGAAGGAAGGAAGGAAGGAAATTCTAAGGGAATGCTTAGTAATGATCTCAGTGGAAGCACACTTGATTCCCAAAAATTGTGGCACATGTAATAAGAAGGCAGCCTGGCTGGTTGCTGCAGTGTTTTGATCTAAGCATGCAGTGACAGGGCAGGTGATGTACAGAGGCACTTCTCTGTATCCACAAAATATTGTTGTACTTCTCTGGATGCATGCTGAGTTTACAACCTCATCTCTCTGCTCATAATTTTTTCCCTCCAGGAAACATCCTTATGTCATCTTCATATGACTGTGGGATGGAGGCAGGGGTAAGGCTGATGAACACCAGAAATGGTGGGTAGAATAGCAGTTTTATAGAATGCATATGTAATGTTTATAGGCCAGTAACATCTTTGCCTTTTAACTAAGCAACTTTGCTATGCATCTCCCCATATCTACTGAATGTCACATCTTTCTTATGTGGAGCTCAACTATAAAATAATATTTTAGGATGTGCTCTTAAGATGCAAACAAATATTTCTATGTCCATTTTAATATCTGAAAATATGAAACGCATACATAATCAATGCATCTTCCTCTAAGATGACTGATTTTGAAGAGAAAGACGTTAAAAATCTCGGTTAATTTCAACCCCTGATAAAAAATAAATATTTCTGTATAATATCACCACATGTGGGGGTATGCACTCTGCGTGTGTGTGTGTGTGTGTGTATGTGTGTGTGTGTGTGTGTGTGTGTGTAAGATGAACAACTTCCAAATTTTAAAATCCTACTGTAGAGTGGCAACATATTGAATATACAATGCAGAAGTCTAATTGTTTGAAGATCAATTCACACACAAATAAACTGAAAAAAAAATAGAAATTTAAAGTTGAAATAGGTTTGATCAAACTGACATCTACTTCTATTGATGTTCTTAGCCCAGCCTAGGCTTATCAGTAGAAGGTACACAGAAATTCTTAATCATTTTCTATAGCACTGATTCTTTCTAAATAGATAAAGACATGAAGAAATTTAGGAATGCTTGGATGCACTGATGAACCAATCAGTTGGGCAAACAATGGTTTCTTTAGTTTCCTGAGGTGAAGATGGGTGGTGGGAAAAACATTGGCTGCTGAGTGTCATGATCTGAGTTGATTTCCTGGTACTCATATGTTGGAGGGTGAGTACATATTCTCTCTCTTATTCTCTGATCTCTCCATACACATTACAGCCCACACACATTCATATGTATACAATGAATGTCATTAAAAATTTAAGGAATATATCTCATGGGTTTTCTCAACAGAATTCCAATTCAATAACCTTGTGATAGACACATGACCGTTAAGCAAAAAGGCGTTGTTCTGATAAGTCCATACATTGGGACCACTTACTGTCGCCTCGGCAGAGCAGAGGTCCCAGTTTATAAGCAGCTTCTGAATGGGGACGTCCTGTGTCCGTAATCACTATTTTAGTGACTGGAAGATGTTCTTTATAGGAGAGGAAGCCAGTGTCATTGGTCCTAAAATAAACAGGGACAGCAAAAAAGTTCTTAAATTATGATGATGAGCGGAATTCTAAAATGAAACATGATTCTAAATGAATGCTTTCCTACTAATTTTGGATACTGCCAAAAATTCCAGTTGCTTATCTTAGCATACAAAACATGGCAAAATGTTAGTTTCTCTTGTATACATTAAGGTCTAGACTACAAAATATAACATTGGTTAAGATGGGAATGCAATGGCTTCTTTGAGTGGATATCTTTATTTTGGTTCACCAGCTCTCTCTCATTCTAGAGAATGCTCAATCATGGGCTAGTGATGGGCTCATTGTCCTCATTGTGTGACCATTGCTGAGCCCACTAGAATCCCATGAAGAGTTTCAAACTCATGGTCACACAAATGACCTGGTTAACGTCAGTGGTCTCAATATAAAGTAGAAAGACATGAATGTGGGGAAAAGACTTACTTGTAGAAGAGAGAGGTTGAAGGCATAGGTGGGAGAAACTTCAGAATGCATAGTATGTGTTTGAAACCTCAAAGAGTTCATTGCAAATAATCTGTCCCTGTCACTATTTCTAAAGCAGACAAAAATAGAACAGTGGCTATGTTTTTCAATCCTGTGGAAAGGAGCTAAGCATTTGGTGAAATGGTTATTGTACTGACACTTGGTACCTTGATTTTTAGGCAAAATGCTTAATATTTGTCTCTTTTTTTCCTCCTATGATTTATTTATACTTTTGTTTTATTTTGCTTTTGCTGTTGTCTTGTACTTACTGATCAAATCCACATTCCTCTATATTCAGCCCTGTCTTCTCTATTCATTTTTTAGATAAAAATCTGTTCATTTTAGTTTTACTATTTCCTTAATGAATTATAAAATGCATCATTACTTTTTTTGCACTCTAGTTATATTTTATATTGCATAGCAATGTGTTATATAAAAAGCTTTCCATGAGATTGTCTAACACCCCCACCATACACACAGAAATATTTTTTGTGATGTTGCAGTAATCTATTTAAAATGTATACTATAAACTTTATAATGTAATTAAACCGAAAATTTTATTTTGTACTTAAGAACCACCAGGTAATTTATAATTTCTAGTGATCTTCACTTCCTCCTACATTTTTGAGTTTTCACCTCACATTATTTCATTTTATCTCAGAACCTTTGTTACAACTGTTTTTATTTCAGATGTTATTTTGCCATCCTAAAATGTGCACATTTAATCACCTTAAATTCCCTATCCACTCCCTATGGATAATCTAACTGTAGATCTTCAAACATATCAATAGTGTTAGCTTTAAAGATTTCACCTGCAGATTTTAAAATGCATCCAAGACTTTGTTCATAATAACCTCATTCAATATCTTGATTTTTTTTATGGAAGTTTACTTTCTTTAAATATTCAGTAATGAGTATAGTTTTCTGGATAATGTAGATGATGAGTCAAGAGATACTATATTTTTATTGCTTCCTACCATTGTGGTTTTTTTCCCATGGGTATTTCAGCAGAAGCCTATGATTTCATACTTTTCAAGGTTTCCTATGGCTGCCTTGCTCTTGGTTTTCAGTCTTCCCTCTCAATTTGAGGACATGGTCTTTGTAGGAAAGACATGAACTTTTTGCCACTTATGCCCTAAACAGAAGGTTTTTCAAAGCCAGTCTCAGAGACCTAACATCCCAGATCATTTTCTCCTCCAGAAGCCATGGTGAGGATGCTCTGTTGTATGTTCACTTTCCTGTCTGTGACACTCCTAGGTCCTAGAATCTCTCCCCTATTCACACTCACATTGAACAGCAAGTGAAGGTCAACAGTGGGATTTATAAAGAAGACTCATCCAAACCTACTTTCTTTTATCTGGAGGTTACCCTACCCAGCAATTTCCAATCATCCTGGATTCCCCAAACTCCGCTGCCTGATACATTACACTATATATAAAAATAATACAGAATTCCCTTGAGGTTTAGGCTCCTAATGGTAAGAAACAACTAGTGCCTTAGAAAGAAAAGAAATGTAGGTCTTATTCTCCTTGGTTCTGTTCTACCACCCAATTCTGGAAGCCTCTGCCACACTTAAATCCAGCTACTCTCCCTTCAAATACACACACACTGAGAGTTACTATTTGTTTTTCATTTAATGTTATAAGTGTTTGCTTTCATGTATATGTAATTCCATCATGAGTGCACCTCATGTCCTTGGGAGTTAGGGGTGTTGGATCCCCTGGCTCTGAAGTTACAGTTATTAGCTACCAGTTGGGTGGTAGAAACTGAACTCAGGTCCTTTTCAAGAGCAGCAGCTGCTCCTAACTGCTGAGACATCCTGCTAGTCTCAGATTTCATGTATTTATTTAAACTCTGTTTAGGAAATGTATGACATGGCATATGTGTGAAAAGTCAGAGGACAATTTGCAGTAATTGATCTTTCCTTCCTCCATGTGGGTCCCAAGCACTGAAGTCCGGTCACCAGGCTTGGCAGCAAGTCCACTTACCTGGTGAGTCATTTCTGCAGAGCCCCAAATACTTACTTTTGTAATATTTTCCTGAGCTTGTAAAAATGTAGTGTGTGTGTATATATATGTATATATGGTTCTTTGTACATTGAATAAAATATAAAACATTTTTTAAAACTAGTTTTAATTAACACTGTGCTTTGAAGGCAGTTGGGGGTTATTGCTGGTGATTAGGTTAATTTTTCATTGCTATTAAGCATTGCTAATAACATTTTTACACATTTAAAATTGCAGTTTTCAATGTGTGAACAATTTTTATGAATATATTAAGAAAAAGATTGTTATCCAAAGGAAGTAAATATTCATTCTTACAGAATTTCATTCAACATTTTTTATCATATTTATCACTCTCCGCTTTCTTTTAGACCACCCTCCTTCCTTAAAGTAGAGTTTGGGTGATGGAGATGATGTTCTTTATATAAAATTCAATTATGGTTCTATGATTCTATATAGGTTATTCTTTCATGTTGTTCTAAAAGCCTTATTGTATATATATATATATATATGTGTGTGTGTGTGTGTGTGTGTATGTGTGTGTGTTTGCACATGCATGAATATACTATATAATCATGTATACAATACATGTCTAGCATTGATGTTTGACAAGCAGACAAACAGCATTACCTAATTCAAATAATGAGTTCATTTAACATCAACTGTTTGCTGAAATGCATATACACCTGATAATCAAAATAGCCATATTCTCAAATCTAGATTATTAATATATTTAAGTGCTGAGAACAGATGACAGTAAGTAGGACATGTTTACCAACATGCCACTCTCAAAGGCTTAAAGAATATTGGGAGGAGGAGGAGGCAGAGGAGTTGACATAAAGGAATGAATATGATCAAAATATATTGTATAAAAAGAGAGAGAAAAGAATGTCACAGCCAGAGAATGGACAGGGGTGCTGTGAAATGCTATGTTCTGGACAGAGCAGGGCCATTGGACTTAAAGCTGTAGTGACCCTACACAGAATCAGGCCTGAAAACATTCTAACATGGACTGCGGAGGGGCAGACATTGTGGCCTTGGGGAGTGGGGGCTCCCATGAGGCTCCAGCCCTAACTGAGAGGTTTCTGCAGGTAATGCTGCTGGGGAAAGAGAACCATTCTTGTTGGGGGGTGTGACTACTGGAAGATTACCTGTGCTCTAGGGAAGGCTCCACACCCATGCAGATGTGAATACTAACTGGAAATTTTTTTTTCTTCTTAAAGAAGGCATAAAGCTGGGAAGGGGACATTTTCAGGGGTATTCAGGGGAAATAGAGGAAAAAATGGGCCTGATCATACTGTATTACAAACAGCTGTGAAATTCTCAAATAACATTTAAAAAGTAAATAAAGCTATGCAGATCCAACTGTCTAATAAAATAAAACAGGTATGTAGTTCAAAGGAATATAAATATAAAGATTTAAAATATTTATTTACAATAGGAGCAATATGCTTATAGAGTCTATGCTCAAAGACAAAATAATAAGGAGATCACACACATTGGACTTTTTTTCTTAGAAAAATACTTTGCATTTTTAAATTTTTAGTTGTTTAATTGTTATAGATTATAATTTTGAAAAACTATCCATACAACATTTGTTCTTTTGACATACTTTATCCTTTAAAAAAAAGTATGAAAGAACTAAATACTAGAATCATTGCTGAGAATTATAATAATTCAAAGTCTAATACTTCTGAAGTTTTCAGCCTATATGATGAGATGTGCTTTGATAACTGGTTACATAATACTGTTGAAAGGTTATTAACATTGAAAAGGAACTCCATAGACTCACAAGTCTCATGTCATAGACACCTCTATTTTCTCATAGGATTAAAATAAACAAAAAAAATGGTCCACTATTAAAACACTCCCTGAAAGTCTCCTATCTTAACCTGCAGAATTAGAATAACTGAACCATGTACCATTAAAATATAGATTCAGATAATCATCTGTGAATCAGTGTGTTTAGCATCCACCTAGCTGCATATCCTTCACGTAATTAAAAGGCAAATTACCATTCACTTCGATCTGCATCACAGTTACAATGATACTGAGCATCAATACAGTTCCCTTCCAAGCCACAAGTGCACTTCTGAGGCACAGGCGAAGAACCTCCCCAGTAGGTCTGTGTTTCATTGGTTCTCCCAACCCACCAGCTCCGAGGGCTTCCATCTGAAAGACAAATGAGAGGGATAAGTCATCTGCTTGCATGTTACAGCACTGTTCCTTCTTCTGAAGTCCTTAAAATTAACGGTGGGGTAGAGGTGTGAGAGGGATCAAGAGAGATATTTGGAGAAGAACAAAGTCTCAGAGACAGACAGAGACTGATGTGGTATAATAATGCCCTAAGCACTGTAATTGGCAGCATTTGGGAAGAAATTATCTTTATAAAATACTTACTCTTTTTAAAATGCCACTTTACAATCTTTAAAAATATTTATGCATTCATTTGTTATGAGTATGTGTTTGTGCCTGCATAAATTTCCATGCACCCTATGCATGCAGGTGCCCAGAAGAGGTCATCAGATCCTCTGAAACTAAAGTTACAGTTCATTGTGAGCCAGGAACGAAATTCAGGTCTTCAGTGTGAGCTTTTGAGGCTGAGCTGGCTGCCTCTCCATTCCCTTATTTTCAGTCTTAAATGAATGATACATTGTTTTTGTTTTTTTTTTTTTTTTTAATAGAAACCACTAGTCTACGTTTAATCATGAGAGAGTTCTCCCTTGCAACTTTTTAAAAAATAATCTTTAAAAGAAATAGTATAAACTGTGTTAATTAATATAGTGAAATAAAAATGATCCTAATCACAAAACACCCATCTAAACACTCTGGAATGAAGGCACTGATTTATCTTCATATATTTATTGGTTAAAATATACAGCTAATATGGTATAGCACTCCTTTGTCATGATCTGGGATTTATCGGAAAGTCTGTATTTTCTCTTCCATTTACTGGCTTGGCTATTTATTTGAAGACTACAGAAATAATACTGAAAAATCTTCATGCCTGAAGCGAATATTACAGTTTAAAAAAAGTTTCCCCTAGCTAAACGCATCTCTTTCTACGATAAATGTTCAGCTACCAGCTCCTTCGCAGAGCCAAGACTAAACACGATGCCAAGGAATTCAAGCAAGGAGCAGACAGAACATTTAGCGGAGGATTTGTAGAAAGGGAGGTGAGGCATGCAGGCGATCTATCTCAGGGGAGAATAAAAGTTCAGAGAAAAAAAAAATAGTGTTTGGAGACACAGTGCAGAAGAACGCAAGCAACATCGGATCAGTCAGTTCCCCGCGAAGGACCCGGCATTTTCCTCTTGACTTTCAAATCTTTATGTTATCACCATCATTCCCAAGGGGACTCTGCAGCTTTTGCTCATTCATACACTACTCACTAACACAGTGCTTATTTTAACCTACTATTAAGTAGACCTTCTGTGAATTCTGACAGCTTCTCTTCCAGCATTAATATGAACACCTGCCATGTTTAAGAGAAGGAAAAAAACAGGAAATTTGGAAGTCTGTGTTGTATAAAGCTCTTAACCTCAGGACTCTACTTCCAGTTTGATTAACTCACAGTTCATCAACAGTTAAGCCTACTTGAAAAATTTTTTTAGGAATATTAAGGTACACTGATTAAAACATTGTATGTTCATAGACTGAGGAAAAATAAATTGTTATTCTTTTAATAACTGCATCATATTTTACAGCTATATTTCTGATCTTCACTATAAAAGATAAGATGCTGGATGTTTTATATATTATTTATCATTACAGTGTGTGTGTGTGTGTGTGTGTGTGTGTGTGTGTGTGTGTGTGTGTGTACCTGTATATATATGGAGGTCAGGGAAACCTTGAGAAATTGGTTCTCTTTCACTGGACATGTCTCAGGGACAAAGCCTAGATCATTAGGCTTGGTGGCAAATGCTTTTGGCTCCTGAGTCATTACACCAGTCCTTCCTAAATGTTCTAAAGCATCAAATATATTCAGGTCCATTTAAGACTTTTTATAATAAAATAGATGTATAAATAAATTTTTTAAAAATAAAAGATATTTTTAATTAAAATTAAATTATCATTGGGAATCATAAAACATTCTATCTCCCATAGTTAAACTCTCAATTAACCTGGGTATCCCCAGGACCATCCTTACAGTGATCTGAATTCTCATCTGCTGAAAACATGAGTTTCTAACATGACACTGACATCATTAGAAGCTGGTACATCACTGAGATCCAGAGGTCCAGTATTGAGCCCACCTTCCTGGCCCTCTTCTTTGTCTCTTCTTCTAGAACCTCAACATCTAAATTGTTCTCTCTTTTCTCATTTCCTCCACCTCAGATACATTCTGAATATTGACCAGGAAAGCAAGTGATTAAGAATAACCAGCTATCATTGAGACCTGGTCCATAGCCTTCTGAGGTGGACTGTTTTTTGTTTTTTTGTTTTGTTTTGTTTTACTAATGTGATGCTTAATACTGCTTATCAGCTTGTTAGAGTATAGAACCATCTAGTACTGTGTTTCTCAACCTTCCTAATGCTGTGACCCTTTAACATGGTTCCTCGTGTTGTGGTGACCTCTCAATCATGGAATTATTTTTGTTGCTACTTCATAACTGTAATTTTGCTTCTGTTACGAATAATGTTGTAAATATCTGACATGTGACCATTGTAAAAGGGTTGTTTGGCCTCCAAAGGGGTTGTGATCCCAGCTTCAGAATCACTCATCTAGAAGAAAAGTTTCCAGGCATACTTGTGGAAAGGATCTAGAGTAGGTGAGCTGCTAGGCATGTTTAGTGAGCATTTTCTCTGTTAACGGATATGAAAAACCCACTTTAAAGATGAGGACCATCCTCTGGGCTTAGGTCCTGGTATCCAAACAGTGGAGAAAGCCAGCTGAGCACCGCCATTCAGCACTGTCTGCTTCCTGTGTGGGGTAGGGTGTAAGCTTCCCATCTGCCTCAAGATTCTGCCACTAGGACTTCCCACAATCATGACTACACTCTCAAACTGTGAGCCAAAATCAACCCTTTCTCCCTTAACTTGCTTTTGTCAGGGTATGTTAGCAATAGGGAAAATAACTAATATGAGTAGTGTAGTCTCAAGCTTGACTGCAGTAACTTGGAAGATGTTGCTGGTACGAAAGCAACTTACCCTTACTTCCCAATCTGCTTTTTATTACCCTGGGGATCCCATCTGTTGGTTTTATTAGCATATGACTCATTTGTGCTTTTGATGATTTTCTTCCCTTATGTTTTAGTTTTTAGATTTATTGAGCTAAAGTTAATCAATGAAAATTGTGCCTATTCAATATGTATGTCATGATACATTGTGAGCTAATTATCACATCCATTACTTTATATAGTTACATGAATGCATCCGTGTGTCTGTACTGAAAATATCTTCTCATAGTATATTTCAAGTACAAATATTATCAAGTACAAAATATGTATTATTAACCATAATTACCATACTGCTGTACCTTAAGAGCCTAGCTGCTGCTCATTTTACAGCCCCTTCCTAGCCTCCCTTCCTTCAGTAGCCAATTTCCCATTCTCTGTTACTATGAATTCAGCCTTTTCAGGTTCTCTATATAAATAAGATGATATAGTATTTGTGTTTTTGTGTTTGCCTTGTTGCACTTTGCATATCTCAAAGTGATTCCGTTACCACTGCAGCATATTCAAGATATCTAAAGCACACAAACAGCCTAATTATCCACTGATGGTAGACTGGACAAAGAAAATGGGTTATATGAACAACAAAATAATATCCAGCTTTTTAAAAAGCAGAAGAAAATCCTGCCTTGTGTGATGAGGATAATCACACAAAGCATTATGCAATGTGAAATAACATAAATGTTGAACATAAAAACAATCTGTTACATTCTAGGCTGTGCACTTTCACTATAATCATAAAATATAGTGAAGGTTGAAAAGGGCTCATTTCAAGCATGTCTCATTGTATATGTCATTCTCTCCAAGTACTACCACATCCCTGTCTATGTTGATGGCACCTTTCCAGAGAAGTGCCATCCACCCCAGTTCTGAATCAATGAGAGACATAGAACAGGAAGTTAGCTCTCTCCTCATATTCAAGTTACTTTTATGATTTCTACTCAACAGTCTGGCTCTCATTCACATATGGAGTTGAATTTTCAAGATATGAGATTTGATTGGAATCAGCAAGTTGTGATTGAGTGGATAAAAGACTAAATGAGAACATTCTAGAAAAAAGGCAAAGGAAGTGTGAACTTGACTATTACAGAGAAAATAATTCTGCATAAAATGGGCAAAAAGTAGATAGAAAAGGAAATTAACTGGAGAAGGAAGATGTCACCATCAGATGTCAGTCCAATTATGCTGTCATTAGTATGGGTGCTCCACACACAATGTGATAATCACATAAACTACTTTTAAAAAGAGATTCCCAATATCCATTCTGGAATTAAAGCTCCAAAGCATAACAAATAACAGTAAACAAGGCGACTTTGTGGTACAGATGTCTTGGAATCCTAATTTCTCAAGAAAAAATATACCCCAGTATTACAGATCAAAAGCACTATGTTATAGCATGGGAAAAGGGCTGGTTATGCAGCAGAGCATGGCCTGTGGTCCTTGTATCCAAGCAGAAAAGTTTGTGTTGTGCAAATGAACAGAAATGGCACTCAAACTTTTTAAAGAGAAGGTATCAGAGTGAAATCAAAGATTCTTTTTATTTTTTTATTTTTATTTTATGTGAATTGGTGTTTTGCCTTCATGTATAACATGTAAGGGTGTCAGATCTTGGAATTACAGACAGTTGTTAGCTGCCATGTGAATGCTGGGAATTGAACTCAGGTCAAAGATTCTTAAGAGATAAAGTTCTCCATGAAGATTTATTTATTAGCAGTTCCGAAGATGTGGCACAATGGTGAGAACATTGTTCTGCTCACTTAAGAATGATGTCATCAAAATCTGCTCTAAGGCAGAAGATGTGATGCTGTGGCTGTCTTAGAATCTTGAAATGTTCTGAAGGAGACAATGTAAACCCCCAGACAGAACTGAGACTGATTCTTGCTAGAATATATGAGTTCAGATGTTTTTCTGGTTTGTGTTTGAGCAGCTGAATCCACTATTTCTAGCCTTTCCTAATTTTTAGATATACCTAGAGGCTAGCTGTCAACAGCTCATGAAAAAAAAGGAGAAATACATAGAATAGTCACTTTGAGAAAACTAAGTCCTATATGTATTAGCTCTTATCCTTAATAAAAATAAACCTTATTGGCGACTTGCTCTCTATATGGATAAACACTCTCTCTATTCATCTAGTACCAGAATGTAGCCTTTACCTCAGTTATCTGATTAAGGCCAGGAGGAGAGGCAGGAAGAAATCAGGACTTTGGACAAAGCTCAATGCAAATTAATCTTGTATTTTTCTCTGGGCAAAAGCATCTCTGAGACCTTGACACATTTGCTAAGTGTGCAGAAGAACATCAGCACCTCAGTGGAATTAAAATCCTTAGGAGGTCCTAGAGTAAGCATAGTGTGCACCCTGGAAAGTGTGTAGGGTGTCTCAGTTTACTCACCTTGCTGATTAACGAGCCTTGACTTCTTGCAGTAATACACAAGCTCCTGTTGACAGTGCTCTGCACGGTTAATGGAGGCCTGTAGCTGTTCCATGCTGGCTGAGTACTCAAAAACCCCAGTGTGTGGGTTCTCGAAATGAGTGTTCCTGACTCTCATTAAGTCAGAGCCATTGTGCTGTACGATGGTCCATGCCGTTTCTTGTATGCAGAAATGGGGGAAGAAAGAGAGGAGACCATCACTAGTCTGCAAAAGTTAAAATAAATAAAGAAAATCAAAATCATCTTCTATCTGGGTTAAGACTTTCTAGTCATTAAATCTCTCTGAGAGAAAGAAGCGACACAAATGGATCCTCAAGGATTTTAAAACTACAACAAGACGAGTCTTCCCTAAAATATATTCTAGCATCATGATTTTGCTTATACTTTATATTATTTAATCATAGCTACATTTATGATGAAATTACTAGAAAATCAGAATTACTGATAATTATGTTCATTTAGTGAAATCTGATAGTCTAGATTTTTAAAGACACATGACTACTTTTTTCTTCAAGAAAGAAAAATATGCTACATGTTCTAAATATAAGATATTATTTGTTTATAAAGTACACTTATATTTACAATGTCAATAGTGCATGTTACAATTATGTGATGTAAAAATGAAATTGTTTACTCTTAGAATTATTCATGTAACCAGACAAACTGAAATCAATTTTTTAAATGTCCCTTTAGCCAACATCAGTATATATCTTTTCCTTCCTTTTCTTTTTTCTCTTTTTTTTAACATTGTTTGTGTGTGTGTGTGTGTGTGTGTGTGTGTGTGTGTGTGTGTGTGTGTGTGTGTGTAGGCACCCTGAGAAGCCAGAAGAGGGCATCAGATTTCCTGGAACTGGGATTATAGGCATGAATCAATGAATGTGCCAAATTGGGAGAAAGTAGTAATAAATTGTAGACATCCCCTCTCTATTTAGCTAATATATTCACAGAAATCAACAATAGAAACAAGGTAAGAGGGTCAAGTTTGACAGTGTCTGCACCCATCACTCCTGGGTGAAATGAGACAGGAACACCTCAGTGTTCCTTTCCCTGTTCGTAGGTCATTGTCTTCTGTGAAGTGGTGCAGGCCCTTCCATGTCTTCTTTACATTTCGGTTTAGCATAGAGTACAATCAGTAGGATGCTTCTCTCCAGAGGGCATTATATGTAAGCTAATAAAATTGATTACAGGTGACCTGCAGAACAGGGCAGAGGCCATCAGTTAGGGGTTTGCAGGAGACATGGGTCTGTGCCCTTTAGAAAGGAAAGTAAAAAAAAAATCAAAATCAAAGGCTTCACTTCCAAGTTTGAAATAAACTGTCAGAACCAGTCAATAAGCTAGGTCAGAAATCCTGTGGGTTTTGCTGACTCAACCATAACTGTTGGAAGCTTAAGGT
The DNA here is from genome assembly GCA_004025045.1 of Sigmodon hispidus. NCBI lineage: Eukaryota > Metazoa > Chordata > Mammalia > Rodentia > Cricetidae > Sigmodon > Sigmodon hispidus. The sequence continues at coordinate 75,037 of PVIH01002962.1, forward strand.
TATTATTAAACAAGCAACTCCAGTCACCCTGGGCTCCTTCAGACTGGACTTATTGTTCAGCAGAACCAATGGCCTTTTTTGGGGGGTGAATCTGCTACTGTACATGAAGAAATTTAAAGCTAGCCGAGTAACTTTAAGAAGAATAAGACAATGAACCTGCTTGGAGCTTTTGTCTCTGGGCCTTTGGGTCACATTAAGAGGGACTTCAATTACAGTTCAGCTTCCATTTATTTTCTAAGTGGCTGAAAAAGGTTAAAGCCATCATGCATGGCTGCCATTCAATGGCAGTTCTTATAAATGTTTTCTTTTGGAAATATTGAAGCCAGAAGATATTAGGAGAGGCTCTGTAAGCAATTTTATTATCTGATACAAAATACTACTAAGTGTGCAGTTAAGGAGAAATTGTGCTTATCAGACCATCTAGATCTCCAAAACAAAAAAGACATGAATTCATCTGAGATTTTTCAGGAATGAAAACGAAGGCTCCTACAGTCAGGTCTGGCTGGAGTCACCTGTGTAGGTTTTAATAAGAGGATCCTAGGAAACTCTGAGTTTAGAGTAGTTTTCCTGGTCATTCAGACATGACTGTGGTAGCTGAAGTCTCTGAATGGCCTTAGAAGTAATAATTAAAAATGCAAGGACTGCATAGTTAGTAGTGATTTATTTCTTTTATTTTATATATTTTTATTTATTATTTGGTGATTTTACATCATGTACTCCATCAAACTCATTTATAAGTCCTCTCAGTTTCATACCCACTCTATGATCTACCCATTTACATAAAAACAAAAATCTGAGATCATTGACATTATTTTACATGCTTATTGTGGTGTCATCAGTACACAGCTTGATACATGCAAGGGGCATGTGCTGGGAAAATGAGGAAATCATCAAATAAGGAAACGTGAATAAAAATGGTGTGGTGTCTAGGTTATAGCGCAGCCCATGTCATATCATTCTCATCTGTGATGGCTCTGAGACTTGCACTGCCATTGAACTGTTTCATAAGTCTCTAAGCTACAAAAAACAGAAAGGATGACAAACTACTGTGAATGGGTGACACAGTGACAGGTTGATGGTAACACTCTACTTTCAAGCCACAAGTTATTCTGCCACATATGCGGGTAACTACCTTCATCTCTCAAATATCCATCTGTGATCTATCCATCTATCATATATCTACCTATCATCTGTCACCTACCAATTATCTATCTTCTATGTATTCATCTGTAATTTATCATCTAGGTATCTATTACCTATTTATCTTTTATCTATTATATATTCATCTATCGGCTATACATCATCTTTATATCAATTATTCATTCTTCTATAATCTATCATCTATCTAAAACCTACCCATCTATCACTTACTTATCCATCATATATCTGTATATTGCATATTATATATTCATGCTTTTATCTACCAATCTACCTATCCATTCATCTAAAATCTATCATCTATTCATCACTATCTTCCATTCATATATCTACTTCTCCTTTTTCACATAGCTATTCATCTATACTCTTTCATCTATATACTTATCTACTCATCCATAATATATAATGAATACCTGCATTTATCTATCAACTATCTATTTATCTATAAACTATGATCTGTATATCTGTCATCTATCTGTCTGTCACCAAGCATACATTCATTGACCATATATCCATCTGTCATCAAGCTATCATAGACTTATCTTCTGTCATCTACTATGATTATCTACTTAACTAGCTGCCTGTCCTAACTGACCCGGAAGTATTCCTTATTAGGGACCATTTCTCACAGGGAATCTTAGCAGCTATGATTCTTCACACCTCAGTTTTCTGCAGGCCATGACACTGAATGCCATATACACCTCTGTATGCTGCAGATGGATCACAAGACAGAAGCCCAGACCTATGAGACACATGTCCTCTGGAGGATGGTTGGCATACCCCTCCTCCATAAAGTGAGAAGTACTATGTCTCTGGGCTATAACATCTGTACCAGTAAAGTTACAAGTCCTTAGATATTAATTACCCTTAAGAGTGGGCAGCAGACAAGCCTTTAAATCTCCCCAGAACAACTTGCTACCTGTAACTTGGGAGAGAAATCTGCATTTGACCATCTTTCACCCTTACAATCCTTCTGTGCATGTGTGCTGTTTTGTTTTACTGTTACTATTGCAATTGTCAGTGTATCTGACTTTCTTAGAAAGAATAACATTGTTTCCTTACAAGTGATTAGTAATTCCTGTGGCTAGACAAACAACTACCATTTGATTGTCGTCTATTGACTTGAGTCCCCTGCAGTGAAAGAAGCCCTTGTGCCCCCCTTTACACAATTATATTAATGTTGCTAATGTGCACACGTGTCTGTTATTTTATTTCTCCTTTGAACCAGCTTTAACAGCGAGTCATCTCTTCGTTAATAATACACTCAACAAAATCTCTAAAATCTGCTTTTAAGTATTTACCTTAATGTCTGTTTTAGAGTCATGCTTTTCATTTCCGAAAAATTATTCCTTACTAAATGCAACAAGAGTTATGGAGTAAGGAGATGCAGGGCGATGAACAAGAAGAGATTGCTGAAACAGGCAGAAAAATCTATGGACTTAAAAAAAATAGAATAGTAATTTGAGTTTGCCAATGTCTCTCCCCGAAGAGATTTTTAATACTGTGAATTGTAAATAAAGCTACTGAGTAATTAAGGCCTTGATTTACCTGAGGCTGACTGCTATTTTTTAGGGTGATAACAGTATAAAGAAAAAAAACCTGCTGTTTAAGCAACACAGTGGAAAAGCTGTGGTGCCTCGTGTTTAATAGCTAAGGGTGATAGATGTGCTAAAGACTGGAAGAGCAGGCAGGGAGTAGTGTGTTCTGGAAGGCAAGAGGGAAGAAAAGCGGGGCCAGTCAGTGCACTGTGTACAGATTTGATGCAAACTCTGCTGCCTTCCAGCAAAGGTTCCCGTTAACCTACATGGCTCCAAAAATATCGTCCGCCTCCGAAATCTCCCTAGTAAAAACAATTATGCTGCTTTTGTAAGAGATGGCACCCTTATCTTACTATTTTAGTAGCATTGAGAGCTCATTAAATGAACGTTGTCTCCTAGCTCAAGGAATGAAAGTCTCCTTCCTTAAGAGTTCGTTTACTTGGGCATGTCCAAGAAGACAGGTTTATATTAAGACTTGCTAATGAGATAAGGAAACAGTTATCTCTTTAATGAGACAGTGTACTCTTCCTTCCCAGGATTCCCACCCACTAGTGCAGTCCGGAGTCAACACCACGGGGTTCTGTTGGGGCTGCCCAGACATATGTGTCCTGACTCAGAAAAACATTGACCACCCCGCTTCTCTTCCTGATCTTTCTTTGGGATGCCAGCCAGAGCTCACATGTTCTGTCATTGGTACTTAGTGCCTTGTTTTCCACAGCAAAAGCTCTCCTCTCTGCCACGTGACTGCCCTCCATGCCTAGCACAAATAGCGTGGCTCTTACTCTTTCTCTAAATGTCCCATCTATGAGTTCATGCTCACTCGAAAATTCCCACTCTCTGAATTTACAAGAACCTGAAAGCCACAGACTTGGGATAGCTTTAGAAGCCATCAATTTTTGGAACTCAAGCTGCACCAGAAAGCCTCCTTTTTGCTCCAAGAAACCCAGATATCCCCATATCATTATGATAAAAATCACACTGAGCTATCTGTTATAAAGGCAGAGATTGAAGCTCAGAAACTCCTAACAGCAGGAAGTGGGGGGATGGGGATGAAGGCACAGCACTTCTATTTGTCAAGGGTCTGTAAGCCATCCATCCCTTCAGCTCCCACTGAAGCAATCCTCTTTACAATGAAATGTTTGATAAAGAGAAACTTCTTCAACATAAAACTATTTCATTATAGCAAACACAATGAGCTTGGAGAGGAGTAAGACTGCCTTCTGCCAAACAGGAACATCAACTCATTTAATTCTATTTTTAAATTATATTTAGGGTTGGCAAAGAAATTTGGTCTTTAATGTGTTTTAAGAAACTATCCACTTGAAATAAGAATTTTTGTCGACTTTTTAAAATGTCAGTTAGCTTGTAATTCTTAGGGTTCTTTTAATCCACTTGGAATCATTTTCTTCACACCAATTTCAAACTTGTATTAGGTTTCTAAGTCACACATTTGCAAGCTATTGACTCAGCACTGTGCCTGGTTTTCTTGACTGTTATCCCTGATTTGGGTAACAAGAAGAGACAAGTAACAAGGCCCTGATCAAAGGTGGGAAAGGCTTCAGGCTGCAAGAAAAGGGAGCAAGATTTGAATTCTTGCCTGTTCCAACTGATCCCATCAGCCTGACATACTGACACTTGCCAAGTCTTGGTTTCCTCATTTGCAAAAATAAAAACCAAGGAGTTTCACATTGTAACACATGCTCCTCCTTCTTCTCACTGAGGTTTGTCATATTCTGAGTTGCTTCTTTTGTTGGACTATGTTTCAATATTCTGAAGCTTCTAGAGACATGTAGCTGTCCCTGAACAAATGTGTCTCTGCCCTCAACATCTGGCAGATGTAATTCAGTAATTTGCATATGGTGATGCACGCCTGAATTATTATCCATAGTAGCATACAAGATAGTTGATCCCATCATTTATAGATCTTCATTATTTCTAAATTCGCCCACTTGCTAAAAATTTATTTGTAACCCCAACATTTTCCAGTCATCTGTAGACATGCACGGAGTAGCAAAAATTTGAGTTCCCAATATACATATTCTCAGCTAGAGCCGAAGAAACAGCTGTTCCCTGCCTCCTGTTTCAGTTCTCATATCAGAAATGAATGTAGTTATGGTCTATTTTGTAATCTTCCTCCCTCTTTTGGTTGATGATACTGCTGTTTAAAATGGTTGCCTAATACTGCTGAAGTACTGAGGATTATCAGTAAGCTCAAACCATGATTGGTACATAAAGCATGTTAGATTACTAATGCCCAGCAGTGAGTTACAATGCTTTTGGTCACAAATTCAATGTTAATAAATCAAAACTCTCTCTCTCTCTCTCTCTCTCTCTCTCTCTCTCTCTCTCTCTCTCTCCCTCTCTCTCTCTCTCTCTCTCTCTCTATCTCTCTCTCCTTGTATGTGTGCAATTTCTTTAACCTTAAATACATATAAACCAGATTAGGTATTGATTTATTGAAGAGAATACTGTTACCAGAGGCTCTTAAAAAAATCTATCTTACTTTGTTCCTCTTAGGATCAATGATTCAGTATTTTTTTAATCTAATGTCTATGGTTACTTTATGGAACATGATGACCATAAGTCAAGAAACAACTCTTCCACAGCTCTCGCCTCTCTCTCTCCTCTCTTTCTCCTCTCTCTCTCTCTCTCTCTCTCTCTCTCTCTCTCTCTCTCTTTGTGTGTGTGTGTGTGTGTGTGTGTGTGTGTGTGTGTGTGTGTGTGTGTTATTTCTGGAAGCCTCAAAGACCAGAGATATTTATTAGTTTCCAGAGATCTAATTTTTAGACTCAGAGCATATACCTCACATGTAGATCAATGGCTTAGAAAGCACTTATGAAAACACAGATCCTGTAGCTCTGCCGGGGCATTATAGTTAATTCTTATTTGGAATTCATCCTATACAAACTGGACAAGTTTCAAAATTAGTTTGGACTTGCAAGTACATAGCTTATGTGGACAGTTTTCTTTTGTTCTCTGTGAACTCTTTTCATAGTCAAGGTGCTTAAATTTATAGAGCAGATTAGTCTATGAAACCAAAAAATTGAGAATCATATGTGTAAAATAGCAACACTAAACCTATGTTCATAAAATAATAATCTGGAAAGACTGTCTGTGGTTCTTCTATATGCCCTCCTGACCTATGAAATAGGAAGCCCTGGCTACTGCCTGGCAATTTGTAATGTACAGACTGTACAATGGCACATAAGAAATAACCATGTCAAATCAGCAAGTGTTTTAGTTGGTTTGGTCTATAAAACAGTTTCCTCAATGGGTGCCAATTCATGAAGCCATCAAGGAGTATATTGGAAAAGTCTCCAAAAGTATGTTCCACAGTAATTCTTGTCCCATAAAAAATCAATAACCCACTACCCTGTAGTTTTTAGAATTACATATTAGTGTAGATCTATTGTCATTGTCTATCCAGCTGTCTCCTCAACTTCATGTTTGGTTGTGTGACAGATGTCTTTAAATCAAAATGAGTTATATGGGGTTTCTGTTCTCTGTTCCTCAAACCTTTTCTGATCCCATCTCCAATAATGGTAACACTGGTTGTCTAAGCAGATCATGGTTCTTCTTGTTTTCCCATGTCTCAAATGTATTCCACACACAAGACAAGTTTCTTTTCCCCATCTGCATTGGTAATGATCAGGGGCAAGAGTACCACATCATCTTGTTCCTGGACATGTGCTCTGAGGATCTCAATGACCTACATCCTCATAAGTCTTTAGCATGTGAATACTTGGGACTCAGACGGTAATTTTTTGAGAAGGATTAAGAAGTGTGACCTTATAGGGAAGTGTGTCACTGAAGGTAGGAGTTATGATTTCAGAAGACTTTTGCCACTTTGAGTGAGCTCTCTCTGCTTCCTGTATGTGGTTTGGGATGGGAGTTCCTGGCTGAAGCTTCAGCCACCTGCTGCCTGCTACCTCTGCTGTGCCATCATAAATCTTACTCACCATCTAGAACAGTAAACCCCCTCACCCCCTTCAAAAAATTCTCCTCTTCTGTAAGTTGCCTTAGCTTTATCAAAACAGTAGGAAAGTAATATGTCTGTGCTTTCTAAATGGTCTCCTAACTTTAGCTCTGTGTCTATTGTATCCTTGCCCCTGGACAGGTATTTGCCGATGTGAAAGTAGTTACAGTCCTATCAAAGGAGATGAAGTTGAGTACATCATATATGACTATGCTTGAAATATACCCAGATCATCTTTTCTCACTCAGGAGAACACCTGACTCTCCCTCTTAAGCCCTCTGGTTGACTCTCCTCACCCTTATACCCTACTCACTGGCCATGCTCAAGCTAACTTGAGCATGTTGCTTGTTTCTGAATATGCCTGAGGATCTCAGTCTTGGCATATGCTAATCCTTCTGTCTGGAGGGCTGTTTCTTTAAATAATCATGTCTAGATTTTCAATAGGGATTCTTATTCCAAAACAATGCTTGACTCAACTCAGAATCATTCCTTTCCCTTTGCTATGTTCCACAAGCCTGGATGCTGGACTGTAGTACTGTGTAGTGGAACTTCCTGACTTGATGGAAATTTCCTGTGCCATAATGACCAGTGCACTTCTTACTAGCTACAGGTGACCCACAGTTTAATATTTAATGAACAATTATTTGCTTATAGTTAAAGTATTTACTTGCTTGCATTCGTAAAATACATTAGAATTTATTAAACCTTGGTATTAGTCTTAATTAATTTAAGGAGTATGTGGCTGCCATATTGAACAAAACAATACACTCAGAATTCATCATTTTGTATTTGATAAAGAGAACATAAATATGCCTTATTTGAATGTTTATGTACAATTTTCCTTGCTGTCAATTGTTTAAATGATTATCTCTCTCTCCCTCTCTCTCTCTCTCTCATTACCCAGCAGTGTCAGCAGGGGAAAACCTCACTTATCTAGATACGAGTGACTCTGTTCATAAAGTCTCTCTTTTGTTTCAGTTACCAATATTTATACCTGATGGAGCTGAGTCCTTCAGCTCTGTCCTTCAAAACTGATTTCTGACCCTTTCATATGTTTCCATAAAGTATAAAGTCTGCTTATCCATTCTTACCAAAATAATCACACCAACTTACAAACAAATGCCTTGCTGGAATTTTAATTTAGGTTTGTGCTAAAAAATCAATATCAATCTTGCAAGAACTGACATTTTACAATGTTGAGTCTCTTAATTAATGAAAATTTTATATTCCTCTATACCTCTAGGATTTTAAATTATATGAAGAACATTTTATATCTGTCTGTGAAAAGCCTTCCATATCCTCTATTGCACTTATTAGCATGTATTTGAGAGTTTAGAGGCTGTTGCAGATATGATCTTTTAGAAGGTCATTTTCTAATTGCGTATTACTGCTATATGGAAACAAACAATATTATGTTAATTTGGAATCCAGTAATTATTGTGAATTAAAATCATTTACTATGGCTTTTCAGAATAGTATGAACATATAATTTAACCACCTATGAGTAATGAATATCATAGGTCATACTTTCACATCCTTATGCTTTTTCTCCCTCTTGTATTAGGTAAGACCTCCCATACATAGTGACCAGAATGGTCTTCATGCTGGTAAGAGGGGGAGAGCAGTCAATATTTGCAAACTGCTACCAAAGTTGTAAGTTTATGAGCACTTTGGTTCTTTTAAAACATGGATAGATGTTGAACTTAATGAAACACATTTTTCTATGACTATTAATTTCTGTCTGTGTTTATGTAGAATAAAAATTCTAGAAAACAAATTAATACATAGTTACATAAATAAATGATATTTCATTTTTAGATCTTTCTTTTCTGGGCATTGATTGCTCTGCCAAAGTCTTGTGTTTTGAGACACAATAGAAAACGTTTTCATTGGATATACTGCTCAGTTACCATATATACATAGGCTAACAATATTGTAGATTATTAACATTTAAATAATGTATTTGTTAAGTATTTATGCTGCTTTTTAATAAATAGGGCTGTGACGGTTTTAATTGTCAACTTGTCACAGAGAGATTATCAGGATCAGGTTGATCTGTGTGCATATCTATGGCTGATTGTCTTCTAGAGACCCAGGCCACCAAGGGGGAGGCACAATTCCCTAGACTATATGGGAGTAGTAAAAGCTAGCTGAGCACCAAGCATGAATATATTCATGATCTCTGTCCCTGACTGAGGGTGTGATGTAACTAACTGCCTCAAGCTGCTGTTGCCATAATTTGCCAATACGGCAGTCTATAGCCTGGGACTATAGGCTAAATAAACACTCTCTCTTCTCAGTTGTCTTTTATCAAAAATTTTTATTACAGCAACAGAAATGAAATTAGAAAAAAGGACCCACTCTTTTTTTCATGCTGCAAATTCGATCAATGTTATACGTTTTCACTTTAATTTCATGCAATTAGTACGTTAAAGCAGATTTAACTAGTAGACAGAAGTGTGTAACTTACCAGTCATATTGCAGTATAGGAGAAATGGTTGCAGAGGCCCACTTCCGTCTGAGTCTATGTAGTAAAACCCAGAAGCATTTCCTCGGTGCTTATAGGCTTCACATGACTGCTCGTAGACAGCTGATAGAGAGAAAAGAGAGACATTATAAATGAAATAACATGAAATAAATCTCTCAGATTTTTAAGAGATTTACAGTAGATCCCCAAGTCTATCTGCAACACTAGTCAAGAGAACAGGTAACATTTATACTTTAAAGCAAAATCCATTTTTCTTTCTTTCAAATTAATATGGATAATATACAAAAAATGAGGTTGTATTTCATAACATTTCTATCACCAAAAGAGAAGAATGAATGGGAGAACTAGGGAAGAGGAGGCAGCTATTTAAATGTTAAGACCTTTCTAAGTATAATGTGGTGGTTTTTTTACGGTACCCACTTCAGAATATCTAATTCTAGTATCACCTTGTAATAACCTAACATCTGAAAGTACAGTTGCGTGACCTTCAGAACTAATCAGATGCTACCCCATAATTATGTAATGGGGACATTTTAAATAATATTTGAAATACGCTACTTTCTCATATCAACTTAACTAGAGGTAAACATTTTTCTTCAAATGGGGAAAATGATTCACAAAGTTCCTCATCTATAGTTTTTAAATGTAATTATGAAACTTCTCTAATGCTCTTTAATGAGCACTGAACACAATTAAGATTCAAAGCAGAGGAAATATTCATATGAAATATGCCCTCAAGTGGTCTCATTGTGTTTTGATCCATAATTGAATTTTTTATTATAGGAGTATATATTTGCCATGCATAAGGTTTGATATTAACATCTGCGAAATGCACACTTCTCATTGAATGTCTGGCCAAATGTGCTAGTGACTTCCATTAAGGTTTTTATTCCATGAAATCTGAAATAAAACAAACCCCCGGGTAGCCTCTCCTGAATTAATTTTAATTTTTTTAAAATTGTGTTAATGAATGTTTAGGCCACATGAAGCATTGCAACTAATTTGTAAAAAGTCACAAATGTTTCAAATAGTTCTGAAACTTGCCTTCCAAACTACTTTACAATGTAATGCTTTCACTTATTCCTATTTATATTACATAGATGGAGACATAAGCACGCAGTGGTTTGTAGTTATATTTGCATTGTGCAGTGAAGTGGGTATGTAAAATGGTTAGTTTTATATTTTTTGGATCATATGCATATGGTCATAAATGCCTTGAAAGTGGTTGCCAAAGATATACAAATTACTTTGGGATGGTGATGCGCCCTCAGAAGCACACAAGTAGACAAGAATAATAGGAAGGCTATTTGAAATTTGATTTTTATACGTTTTAAGATTTACTTTTACTATTTTTAACTACATGAAGGTGTGTGTGTGTGTGTGTGTGTGTGTGTGTGTGTGTGTGTGTATCTTGATGCCCAGAGAAGACAGAAGGGTCAGATCTCCCTGGAGCTAGTATTAGAGGAAGTTTTGAGTCACCTGGTCTAGGTAGTGGAAACTGAAATGTAGGTCCTCTGGAAGAGCGGTACATGCTCTTAAATGTTGAGTCAACTTTCCAGGTGCATTGTTCTTAATTGTGTGTGTGTGTGTGTGTGTGTGTGTGTGTGTGTGTGTGTGTGTGTGTGGTAGAATATGTGCACGTGAGTTCGGGTGCCTATCTGGAGATGTAGAAGTTTGTGAGTTGGCTCAAGAGGTCACTGGTAGTGAAATTCAGATCCTCTGCAAAAGCAGTACTCACTTGTAACTGAAGCATCATCTCTCAAGCCCCCAGTGGGAAAGATTCGCTTTAATGTTAACTGACTTACCTTCTGTGACATCATGTTTATTTTCTAAATTAAACCTTTTCTTTGTAAAAACAAACTCAATATGAGTCATCTGCCCTCTAAGATAAGGTGCCTGTGCCTCAGCCTTCTAACTGCAGAGATCCTAAAAGAATCTTCTAGAAGACTCCATCTTTATCTCACCACTATGACCAGTGACATCATTCTCACACTGTTTCTCAGAACATTATTGACAAGAATCCTCCAGTTCCATTTAAGCAGCCTGCTTGAGAATCTAATCTGTTAGCTTGTGAATCACATTATGGGCCACATGGCAAATGACCTTTTTAATTTCCCTTTCAAGTTTCTCCTTAGAGATGTTTGTGTTGATAGTTACATTCATTTATTAATAACAATACAACAAATAGAGACAATTACAGTGCATTTAATAGCTTTCTAATTTGAGTCAAATATTATAATGGAGATGTTAAAAGATATATATAAAAAATAACATACACTGTCTCCCAATATCTGGGTGATATGGTTGAGTAATTTGGCCTCTGGTGACAGGTTAGATAGGGCTTTATCTCCATTGAGTGTCCTTTATAGAATCTGAGGAGACACTGCAATATATATAACCAATACCTGACCATGACTCTTGAAGGACTGCTAGTGCCAAGAGGTTCTTTTGACCATAGTCTTTCTACCCTTGAACTAGAGCTTCTTGTTGCCCTCTCTAAGGTGTCTAGGGCTAAGAGCCTGGGATTCTGATTTCCACTCAAATATGGACACAAAACAATGAGCTGTGTGGTTGCTCTGTTCAAGTTTATAAGGTAGTCAAGTGTGCATTGAACACTCTTGCTTCAAGGTAACTCTTGCTTCTGTTTTCCTCAGAACTTGGGTAATAATAGGAAATAGTGAGCGTGGAAGATGGACATTTGGGTTACTCCCTTATTAAACAAGTATTGAATAAACAAGTGAACCACAAAAATAGCATGATATTTACAGTATAAGTGAACATTTCAGTAGAGAATAAAGGTACATGGTTTATAATATAGGAAAATATATTGGCTGTGACCCGGGGTTATAGAGCACCCTCCTCCTGCCTATACCTTTTAAGGAAACTTTGGAAGTTTATTAATATTCCTGAATTATATTATGAGTTGACTAGGCCAATAACAATAGTACTGACATCCAAGGGGGATATTAGAATCAAATGAGTCAGTGTACACAAATACTAAACCTACACTTGGAATTTAGAGAGTGTTCAATAAAACTATAATTAATATAATAATTGTCTGTTCTACTTAACTACCATCAACCTCCTTAAACAGATCTTAAAAAGAATTTAAGTAAGACTGAAGGCTTGTGGCTACATACAGAAGATTAATCCCTAGTAAGATCAGGTAAAGTTTCAGGACTGGCTAGGTCTTGAGAATAGACTGTGTGATGGGAGGTGGGGTCCTAAGACGGGGGAAGGTGACAGTCTGTGAACCAGTAAGCAGGCCCTCATCAGATGCTAAATCCCTGAATACACATGAACTAGAACTTCCAGTCACCAAACTATAAGAAACACATCTATACTATACCTAAGCCAGCCATTCTACAATATTCACTTACCAATATCCAAATGGAATACTGCTATCTTGAACTATACTTGACCAATCAACATTTATACCCACACCAACCCAGCCCATCCAACACTGCTTCTGAGAATATCTTCATTGAATAATATCAACAAAATATCTGGCAACTGATTCTATTTCTAATTATACTGTATTTCTGAAAAGTTCAGAGTCAAATGCTGTCTAGGTCAGGTAGCAGAAGGTGTTCACACAGTCTACATCTTACTGTATTATTTTGTCCTTAGCTATTCTTTGCTTTCTGTGTATATCTTTCTGCTTTTCAGCTACCTGACCACCTTCTTTATTGTTTCACTTTATGTGTTTCTACTTCGGTGATTTAACAAAATGACGTATGGAGTAGAAACTAGAAACTAAGTGGAGGCTGAAATTCAGGCGCTGTATCCCAGTTCAGGGTCACATAGGTCACATCAGTACAGACAGCAGAGAAAGCAATGCAAAGGAAGCACAGAGCAGAAGAGCAAGCAGGGGTGTATGGCTTACAGCTGTGGCAAGTGGCTCCTGTGTACCCTGTGTTTGAGCAGTTACAAAAGAAGGTGCTCCAAGACTGAGAACATCTGCCACCATGCTCACAAGAATTGGGCAAACACCTAAAAGAAAGATAAGAAGCTGTTATTCATGATGAGATACAATATAGTATTGATCATTCATTTATGGTCATGTGAAACAAGGATGTTGACCATGTGAACAGTAAATTCTGCATGACTAATGGTTACACGATCTAGGCTGAGGCTCTTTCCTCATGGAACTAAACAGTTGACCATTAAATTCATTTGAGTATTGCCAATTCTCTAGTAGATCTACTACTTAATCTTGAACATGTCTTACCATATCACAGCTCTTTATTTTCCCTAAATGTCTTGTTGTGACTTCAATCCTAGTCAGAATATCAGCAGCTTACATGAAATAGTGAGCCATCGTTCTGAGTTACTATACTGCTTGAGTATCACAAGGCAGATTGACTGAGAAAAGAGAAGGAAAGAGGGAAAGGAGAGGAGAGGCTGTCTTTATTCACTCAGTCAGCAGATCCAGAAATGGCCAAGAACGCTCTCTATATACTCACATATGCCAAGCCAAGCAGTGCCGGGATGCTCTCTGGTTCTGAACCTAACTCACAAAGTCTGTCCTGGTTATTGTAAATTTTCAAGAGAAACAACTTCCCTAATCAAGAAGGATGCGAGTTCAGTAGACTGACTTTCTTGTAGTAGCTCTGTTCCAACATTAATCATAATGCAATCTTTTAATTACATTCTATATTTGAGAAGCTACATTATGGATAATTTATTTTTTTAAAATATAGAGGACCACAGAGAGTCTAGAACATTGTCTGATCTGACTCCAAGCTCTGAAAAGTTGTACAGGGTCCAGTGGGTCAACAGCCAAAAGACTAAACAATTGTATTTACTTAAAATATTTCTTCTCAATTTATATGTATCACTTGACTTTAAAAAAATCATTGTATATATTAATTGAAAACAGCATGATGCTACAGAAAATAAAACTGCTATATAATGAAGCAAATTACCATATATATCATCTCACATATCTAGTTAATTTTTAGGACTTATTTTATTTTAAATTGTGTATGTGTACGTGCTTCCACATGCCTGTGTATTTGTGCAAGTGTGAGTACAGGTAGCGGAGGAGGGTAGAAGACAACATTGGGTTCCTGGGAGCTGGAATTTTGGATGGTTGTGGGCCACCTGAGATGGGTGCTAGGAACCAAACTCAGGTCTACATCATTGGTAGTCCTTGATAAGTCACCTCTCCAGCCCCTAGCTACCTAATATTTCTCATTGTTTGTTTTGTGGCAAAAAACAACTAAATCCTACTTGACATAATTTTCAAGTATGGTATGATTTATGTCACCTAATACCTGTACCTTTGCTCTCTAGATTACTAACATCTCTCCCAAGGTTACTAAGTCATTCGAAAACAAATACTTAAGTTGTTTGGATCTAAATACACCACGTTTGAAAATCAAAGTGTCAGGTGTATCTTTTGACATAGGGACATAGTAAAGATTGCCTGAGACATTTGGGAGAAAAAGCTGGGGAGCTTCTGCTATAGACTGACATACTCCCAGTGGGGTAAGATGGTTCAAACATTCCCCCAAGCTTGGAAAAATATTAGCGAAGTTGCTTGTAGGCTAGAGTTTCTAACTTGCCTTTCCCTAGAGCATTCCCATTAAAAAACCTTCAGTTGTGAATTGTCTCTTGGTTCCTTTGAGGAATAAATCTTCCCCAACCTTTCACTAGTTTCCTGACCCAGGAAGAGCTATCTGGAGGACAAACCCTTTGAGATGCTGAGATGCAAATATCAGCAGCAGAACTTGTATTCCCTGTCTCCATACAAGGATGGGACCCTAATTAATTTTCATAAACAGTGAATGGCAAACAGATGTGACATAATCAGGTTGACAATCAACTGTTAGGAAATAAATCCTCATTAGGTTGTTTGAACCTGAGGCAGGAAGGGGAGAAAATAAGGGGCCCTGGAAGGAAAAAAAGTTTGCCCTGGAATTTTGTGCTGTTTTCTGCTGATTAAGAGTCAAGAAATTTGAGCACAAGTGATGCACTGAGAATTTCACAGAGGGCCAGCAAGATGACTCGGAGGAGGCTAAAGGCACTTGCTGCAAGTCTGATGCCCTGAGTTTGACTCCAAAGACCCACATGGCGAAGAGAGATTTGACTCTTGTAAATTGTCTTCTGTTCTCCACACAACCAATACACATGCGCTTGTATGGGCACACGCACACACACCTAATTTTTAATTTTTAAAATTTATGTCATCTTATTTTTATGAGTGCATCCCAAATGAAGGGCTGACACATGACTCCTTAGAGCCAGGATGAACTAACCTTTGAATTTAATTGTACCTGCACTCATCTCTCCCCTGAACCTCAATAACATACCTGATAAAAAAAACAAGTTTGCAATTTCACTCACAAAAAAAGATGAAGATGATTTAAGATCAGAAAAATAAATAAGCCAGCTTGCATACATTTTTTTAAACTTTGTTGTAAATTATATTCTTTGAGTAACATTATTTAGGAAGCTACAGCTTTATTTATGTGTGTGTCTTTGTAAAGACACCTCTCTCTTTCTCTCTCTCTCTCTCCCTCCCTTCTTTTTCCCATGTCTTAGGTATATATATTCTCATGTGTCTCTTTCTCTCTAAACACAACCACTTAGATCTAAAGTGTACGCTTCTGCTTTCTGCTTTCTGCTTTCCCCTTAATAAACTCATTAGCTCTATCTCACTCTAACTTGTCGTGAATTCATTTCAGCAGCACAGTCAACACTCTAGCTTTACCTAAGTGGATGTCCCTAATGTAGGTGTTCTTCAGGCTGCTACTGAGTGTGCTGCACTATGTCTCTCTACTGCTGCTGATATCATATTTTTATGTGTGTGGTCCACAGTGTGTGTTTGTGGTGTGTGCACGTGGTATATGCATTTGTGTGTTTGCAGGTGCACGTGCATGTGTGTGTGTATGCATATGCCTGTGAAGACCAAAGGGTGACATGAAGCTCTTTCCTTGATGGCTCTTCATCTACAATTTTCTGAGTCAGGGTTTCTCACAGAACCCAAGTTCATCAGCTGAGCTAGACTATCAGGCCAATAAGCTCCAGAGATCAACTTTAACTTATACCCCCAGCCCCAAATGCTAAGGTTACAAAAGTATGCCTCCATGCCTGGCCTTTTATAGAAGTGAGATCAAGTCCTCATGCTTGTGAGGCAAACACTTTACAGACTGAGCCATCTCTCCAGCCCTAACATCACATTTGAATAAAAATGCCAGAAATAGCATTTGGCTTAGAGTCACTATAGTGACAATATTCCTAACACAGGGAAAGTATCGAGAACAAAGATGTTTGTGAAGTTCCAGTTTATACTCAAATAACTGATACGACTCCTGATGCCTCTCAGAGGTTAGAATGAATAATATACTGAGACCAAGGCTTCCAATGCTCCCATCCATTTTCAATTAGAAAAAAAAGCTACAGATCCTGCCAGAACATATTTCTGCCTCTTCCTATATCAGAACTGAAGAGAGAACCTGATGCTTTCTTCATAAGCTTTTTCCAATGTTAACTGAAAATAGTGTTATTGATTTTTTTCTTGATTAAAAAATAGATGTCCACTGTATACAGAATAAAACAATCCAGGGCAGAAGAAGAGAGGTCACCTGTAGTCTCACTAGAAAGTCTCATATAAACATGACCTTGTATTTTCATAAATACAATATTAGTTTTTTTGGTATGAGGATTTTTAATATAGAGTCTCATTCTATAGCTCTGCCTGCCC
The DNA here is from genome assembly GCA_004025045.1 of Sigmodon hispidus. NCBI lineage: Eukaryota > Metazoa > Chordata > Mammalia > Rodentia > Cricetidae > Sigmodon > Sigmodon hispidus. Next base: position 91,908 of record PVIH01002962.1, read on the forward strand.
AGTTCCCAACTCACAGAGATCCACCTGCCTCTGCCTCCAGAGGGCTTGTGCCAGGACACACAGCACACAAACAGAATCTTAAAGTAATTCTTCTGCTTTTGGGATCCAAAAAAATCAAGAATGCATATACTTTACAACCATTAATTCCACACATATTTTAATAGTCTTGTAGATTTGCAAGAACCCATTCAGACACACTACCATAATTTATTTAATTTTTAAGCATTTCAACTCAATAACAATCTAGTAAAAAGAAAAAAAGAACATTTAAAACTATGAAAACATCATCAATTTTCGTTTATAATCAAATCAGATAAAGGATAGAAGTGACCTTTTAGGTCTACAAACTGTTTTTTAAAAGGACAGATTCAATGGTTTTGCCCCAAATCCAAATGAACAAAAATGTCTTCCTTGTTGTGTGCACTGATTGTTTCCTGTTGACCTTCTTCCAAAGGCTAACTGAGCTTGTTTTTCTCCACTCAAGCTAGTCAGGTGGAGCTTTTCACATTTGTAAACAACACGTGAAAGACTGAATTGTGAATTTTACTAAATTCATTATATGGTAATGTTTGCCAGCTTGTAGCCTTTGTCAATCTGCAAGGCATGGCAGAACACTTGTCTTCAGCAAGGGCTCTGAACAATTGCATTGTACACTTCCCTTTCTGCTAGTCATTCCAATACAAAGTAAAACAATCCATCAACCCATTTTCTCAGGCTTCTAAATCTTTCTCCTAGACATTTCCATCAGGATTTTCATTGCGTGTGACTTTGAACAAACACATCCATCGACATACCCAAACTTGAAGTGACAGGCAAAATTTTCATTTAGCCAGATTGTCTGTCCGGCACAATTTCAATTTCAAAGGCTTTCATAGGATGTAATGCTTGGCTGGAATGAGGGATATTGAATTTAGATCTAGAACATTATCACATTCAGGGGAACAAGGCATTAGTTACCTGTAGTTCCCACATCCTCAGACAGTAACTAATAAGAACTCTCTCACTCACCAAGCTACTCTTCACAGAGTCAATGCTTCCTGTGCCACAAGAGATGAAATGATTATCTTCAGATGCTTGGTTGGAATAAACATGCTTGAGAGCACAGAGAGGTTTGGTGGGGTGATGGACTCCAACCAAAAAGACAACAAACATTGTGGGGGACTCAGAGAGAATGTACTGGGGTGGCTACGTAAAGATGTGTGTGTGTGTGTGTGTGTGTGTGTGTGTGTGTGTGTGTGTGTGCGCGCACACACACATAAAAAGCATTAAGGTGACTTTACTGAATATGGGTATGAAGATCATATAGATATGTGTTTATGGACACATGTGAATGTGCATGTATAAACCAACATCATGATTATGAGAAGAGTTTTAAGTCATGTGACTGAGCATATTGTGTATGTGTGTGAAACAGTGTGTGAGGACTATATGGGTCTAAAGCACAGGCATGAAGAGCCATAGATAGATGAGTATGTTTGTATGTATGTTTTCATGTGTAACTTGGATTCTGCTTAAACCAGGTTACATTTTTTAAAACATAAAAAAGATTGTATTGTATTAAGTTCCCATCAAATTTTGATGTTACCATTTATTTTAAATTATAATTTATTAAGCCATTAAGTGACCCATTTATTATTCATGGATGAAAGATTAACCACCCATAATACTAATGTGCACTCAGAAAGGCTGCATGGCATGCCATGGATACAATTCTGGCTTCCTGGATTTGGGGATGAGCTCTATGGTTTCTTAGTCAACTTTAGCTCTCTATGCATCAATTTCTCTATTCCTTAGACATAGTCACTGTCAAAATTTTGTGAGGGTAAATTTAAATACTCATAAGCATTATATGCTTAGCTCAGGGCCTGGTATGTGGATTTAAATCTGCAATGGTGTGACATTCCATCAAACTCAGTAATTAAAATTAGCAGCCTTGGTTAGAAGCATAGCTGATAAGATTCTTTCGCTACAGTTGTCCAGGCCTACCTACAGTTTCTAATTATTATTAACTGTTGGTTATTATGTCAGAAGTTGCTCATCCTCTACAATTAACTCTCAAATCCTGCCTTGCCATGTCCTGTGCCCATGCTCCTACTGAGTTTATGGGGTCATGCTAACACCTTCATCAATATAATACCCCAGGCATTTCTAGAGGCAGTGATTCTCCTGCTTCCATGTAGAAGGCAGTAACAGGATGAGATTATGCACATTAAAATAGGCACAAGTCAACTTCCCTGCCTCTGAATATATCCAACTATCAAGGTATCCAAAGCCAGCTTGGTAACCAACCACACAGGTCTCTGTACCTAATAGTCAGCCTTATTGTTTGTTTAACACAGTGCATTGAGTTTATATTTATGGCTTTATAGAACCATAGCAGGGCACAGAGATGCACGGTGTTTAACTTGCTTGCTGTATAAGCATAATGACCTGATTTCTGATTCTGATAACCCCCATGAAACTGGATGCAACATTGTAGCATTTCAGTAACCCCAGAAATCCTACAGGAGGTTGAGAGGTATAGACAAGTGAGTTCTTGGAAGCTCATAGTCCAAGTAGCAAGAGAAGGTGAGAAGAGACACTCAGCTTGTCCTCTTAATTCTGCATGCAGGACATGATATACATGTGTGCTCACACTCACACACAAACGCACATATGCTCACCCATTGTATATGCATACATGCACATAAGAATTAGAAAATAAATGAAAATAAAAGCATAACAGTATGTACATCAAATCTTGTAGGTTGGTATCATATTTATGCATAATTAACAATCACATATCTTATACCTCTTATTAATATTTGAAATATGCTATATGAAGCAATTGCTGTATTTATTTTTAATATAGATAAAATGTATTTCTGGTGTGACAAATAATAGTACAAAGAAATATATATCAAAATTTTGAAAAGGTCAATGAGGAGATGTAAGACTGTTCTTACCTGTCTGAGATGCCACATGAGTCTATCTGAAGGTCACTGAAGTTGCCAAGGGATCCCTGCTGGACTGCAATCAGATCTACCATTTTATTGTTGATGGATATGAGTCTCATACATCCTTGAAATCCACCTAGTGGGCTCTTACACCTGGACCCAAAGCTTTTGTCTGGACAACCTGATAAGAGCAAAGCAAAGTGAACTCACAGTGTACTATAGAAAATCAGTGTTCAAGATCACAGCAGAATTTATATAGAAAAATAAATAAATAATAGAGACATTTGATTATCCCCAGCATTAGAGAAAAGAAATAAACCTGCTGAAATCATTAGTTTCATCTAATGCAAAGTATTGTCTTTATTTCCATAGAATTCAAAGGCATTCTCTAGAGTTGTAATAATTGTGTACACCAATTTAGTGTACTCTAAATTTAGAAATTTAGCTATTGGCTCCAAAATCCCAAATGTGCCAGCCATAAGTGTCAAAGCTCCTATGACTTAAGAGAAAACTTAATCTTTATACTGAAAAACTCACATCATAAACTTGCAGAAGTGTACAGAGAAGACAAGATAAATCAATAATAATGAAATGCTTTTGTATTTAAAGCTAACTATCTGAGAAAGGAGATATATTGACCCAGAATAAAATTACTAACTCTTTATTTGATTAAATACTTTATTTCCTTTTACATGTAAGAGCTACATATATATTTGACAAATACAAATGGCTAAATGTCAAAAAATATTTCACTGTTTGATTTTATTTATTCTTTGGTTCAGCAAAGAATGTTCTCTTTATGCAGATTTTTTCTAGCATTTAAGATTTGTTCTCATTATTTAAATAACAAATATAATATTAACCATTACTGTCTGGGTTTAATGATGTTCTAAATGTTTATTCAAGTGAAGTAAATAATTTTATGGAGTGTGAGCACATATATTTCACTTACATATTTTCCATCAATCTTTCTTTGCTGCTATGGCTGTCAGCCACCAGTACAATTTCACAGAATTAGTAGGAAAGCAACAATTTCTTAATTCCTCTCTGTTAGTTTTCAAACCTGAAAATTTCCATTACAATTCAATATTTTCACCAAGGATATCTCTCGTTAATATTTTCTCTTTCCAGCAAAATACATTTATGTGGTAAGGGAAAACCAATAGTATTTAAAACTATTAGCAAACACTCTGAAATATGCTATTTTGATTTTAATGAAAATTTCAAAGTTTCAAATTTAATATATCAACAAAAGACCATCACAGCTTTTTAGGTAGTTATTTCAGGTACACAGTAATGTATGCATTTCCCATAATTAAAAATCTTCTAAATATAGCACAGTGTTGTGTAACTATATCCTCCAAAAGAAATGCTTCCTAGAGGGAAGAGGTAGCCTTATAGAACTCAGCAATCATACAAGAGTTGTAAGTCCTCCACCTCCCCTAGTTTATATAAGCAGTAAAAAAAAATGTCTGGGAGAGAGGGTTCAGGTGGAGCTGACTGGAAGTTCTGAAGGTAATTCCAGAGATAAAGCTTCAATGAGCTGACATCCATGCCAGAGTAAGCATTCTGTGATGCAGCTGCCTTTGAGTCACCCATGTTCTCATAAAGAGCTCCAATAAACTCATTAGTTCATGAGATAAACTTGGATTGAATCATTTCTTTGGTCTTTGGTGTCCTATTTGGAGTAAAGAGATGTTTGCTATCATTTCTCAGGAAAAGCCACACAACATACAAGGTTATCACAATCTTCTTGTAGATGACATATTGCCCAATTAAGAATGGCACAACAGAGCAAAAAAAAAAAAAGGTAATAATTTAAGATTATTTGACAGTTCCTGTACACCAGGAGTATAAACTACTTGGCTACTCTCTTTTTTAGATGGTGTTGCCCAACACATCTCAAACCATTTCAGAATGTATTAAATCATGCAGTATGCCTGTAGGAAACAAGACTTGGAAAACTGAACCACAAAGAAATATAATAAAACTGTAGACAAAGCCAAGAGTCAGATTATTGGTACTTCATATTCATGAAAGAATGTTCATTAAGCAAGAAATTCCAAAATAAAGAAAGAAGGGTTCAATCAGGTTCATTTCATTACTCTTTGAAGAGACAATGATGGAGTAATATAGTGCAGTACCAGGAGAAGTTGAGCATTGTACCCATTCAAGATAAAAGTTCTAAAGTAGGACAATTGTTGGAGAATTTTTAATGCTGAGTTGATGGATGGATCCATTATCAGAGGCAGTCATTGTGTTAACTACCTCTGGAGATGACACATAAATTACCATCATATATTGCTGTTCTAGAAGTGAGATGCCATTTGATGGTGGTGTAGCCTGGTCCTTGGATGTCTGATGCTTGTTTAGACAGATAACTTGAATGTGAGCATTCTGCACCTTAGTTGGCATCCCCACTTTGTGTTACATGCTGTGTTATTCATCAAAAAATTACATAAGGCAATTACAGAAATTAGAAACACAACTACCTTCCATGCGGAGAACCAAGATTTAAAATATATGGCTTATAAATGATCAAAGCTGAGCAGTGTCCCAAGGTGCTCTCTGGCTTTTGAAATGCACTCATTTGAAAGAAGAAAGGTTAAGTGGAAAGAGAGCAAGGTGATGGGTAAATGTGAATGTTTCATGTTGCATGCAGAGTGTAGTAGCCCTCCATCCTAACATCCAATGGCAGGCACTGTGAAGACTGCACAGTAGAGATAGAACCTAAGCTGTTGGGGCAGATGGGCTCTTTACAGAAGAGTATGTCAGCTGGGTTATTATGACTGGATTTTGACATTATCACTTTAAACTTACAGTTGACTTTGGAGACAAACAAAAGAGAGTCTATGGAAATGTCTTAGAATGTGGGTTTTTTAAATCATGCATATAAACTTGTAAAAAACTAACTGTTGCAAAACTGTTTTACCTATATAAAACAAGCTTCAGTAACTAAAGAGATCCCCATCATAATAGCACAAAAAGTTTTCAGTGGTGAACAACTGTGGCATGATATTGGGCAGGGACACAAAACTTTCAGCTAGAAATTTCAAGAGGGTGGTCATTCTGTTCTTACTAGCAGCCTAGCAATCAGGACAGTACTGCTTTAGGTACTGTACAGTAACTGTTCCCCAAACATGACTTTGCCAATGATACCCAGAGCATCTAGGAAAAGATGTGGTGCCTATTTGGAACCCTCTGCATGTACTGTTCTGGAACATAGAATTCATAGCCTCCCAAATTCAAATAAGTCTAGTTTCTGCCCAATTCCAAATAGGTCTAGTTTCTAGACTGACCTTCTTAATGCATACATAAAGCCAAACTCTAAAAATGTTGGGATAGCCAAGACCCATAGGAGGAATGCATTTCAAGGAATTGTTGCTGGGGTTTTACTATAGAAGCTCTCTATATAGCATATCTTTTGGGAATATCATAAATAATTATAAATTTATTTTTAAAAAACAGAAAAAATGAAATCCTAATTCAGATAGTGGTCATCTGGGGACATCCTAGAGCGACAGACATGCATGATAAACTTAATCTTTCCTAAGTAAAAGTATGCATGAAAAGAACTGTATATTTTAAGTGTCATTAGAAGTGTTGGGAGATAGCTCTGTGGGAAAAAGCACGTGTATAACCGTGAGGAACAGAGTTCAAATTCCCAGCATCCACATAAAAGCTACACATGCATTGCACAGGTCTTTTACCTAAGCACTGTGGAGATAGTTGGAGACAGGCGGATCTCTGGAGCTTGCTGGATAACAGCCTCTCTCTAGGTGCAATAAGATATCATGTTTCAAGGGAATAAGGTGGAGAACCATAAGACAGGATGCCTGCCATACTTCTTTGGCCTCCACATGCACTGGTGAACACCTGTACCTATACACGTGTGTGTGTGTGTGTGTGTGTGTGTGTGTGTGTGTGTGTGTGTACCACATTCATACTTGCATACATACAAATACACCAAAATACACCAAAAAAGACATTGGTAATCTTGAAATGTACATATGATCTGAAACATAGAGACTAGATGGAGGGCATACAGTAAAGCTCTGTGTAATTCTGCAATGCTTCAGTACAACTTGGCATAACCAAACCATTTTAGAATAATATAGAGTGTGACATGTGTGTTATAATAAACAAAAATTACAACATGCATATACTTCTCTCTCAAATACTACAGTGTGAATAAACACAATAGCTACAGAAAACACATAAAATAGTCAAATATTACTAAATCTAAACATAGAGGACATAAAATGCTGCATAAAAGACAATTCTATTTTCATGATTTATTAACAGTTTTATCCAAGCTTCTATTTTTATTTTGAATCTTTTAACAATATGCTTGACATTTTTTTCTTATCTCTTTCTCAGTTCTAAATCTTTTCCTTTAGATTGAAAGTTCCATGGTAGCATATTCCATATACTTTACTATTGATTAAAAGACTGTGCTCCTATGGGCAACCATGAAATCCATCATGCATTGCAAAGCAGCTTAGTTCAAAGATGAACAAATCTCAGTCTGGGAAAAAATTATATCATTTAAAATTATGGTCTTTTGTTGCCCTTTGCAGTAGTGAATTATATGGGTTTTGTTTCTTTAGAGTTTTACTTTTAATGATGTATACATATGTGTTTCTGTGTGGGTGTGTGAAGTGAATGCAAGTGCCTCAAAAATCAGAAGAGGATGTTGGAACCCATGAAGCTGGAGCTACAGGTGGCTCAAGCCCCAATATGTGTACTAGGAGTTGAACCTGGGTCCTCTACAAGAGCAACCAGCACTCCTAACCACCAAGCCATCATTCTGGGAATTTGTTTTAATCTTCCTTGTTTCACTTTATTTTTAATTTTTTCTTTAGTTTTCATTTAAACTCTGTGAACTAATTTATATCTTTATAACAACTAACCACCGATGCCCCCAGAAGCAACTATTAAATTGTGGAGAAGCCACAGACAAATAACGGTAATACGGAAATGCTATGCTACTGCACTGCACTTCCTATGCCAAAAAGTCCAATGCTGTCATTTCAGTTGTAAAAACTTATTCTCATGCCACAAGCCTGCTACGCTAAGCTTTTATTTCAATCAACCATCCATGAGACAGCTAAACACTTCATCTGTTCTTGTTCCCTCAGGAAAAAGCTGATGCTGAAGGCTGGTTCCTGCTTTTATCAAATGCACCAGTGTGTTTGTTTTTCTTCAGCAAAGAGATGGAGTTGCTATGACTAATTAGGTTAAATTATTTGTCCATTGGCATAATATTTCTTTCTGTGCTGGGCAGTTGGGAAGCAGTAAGAATTTCTCTAGGGGAGCTAAGAGTCAGATTACAAAACCGCCACAGTGACATCAACCCGTCAAATCAGAAGATGGTGTACGAGGGCCATTTAACACTAGGAAAATCTAACAAGGCTTGAAAATAAGAACTGAAGAAAGCGACCTACTTAAAATAAATCTCATTTTAGAAACTCTAGGCATAAGAAGTCTGCCTGATAGGAATTCATTTTAGGTCATAATTTGTCCTTTTTGATCCACTCAACATTTCCCATGTTTAAAGAGAATTAAAAATTAGTCCTGGGTTAGCAGGTTTGGCACTGCTTAAAGTGTAAGAGATATCATACCCAAGACACAGGAGTGGGAACACAATATGATCCAATGGACCACATGATCTGACTGCTCTTCTTACCTCCAAAATAAAAGATGCCTCCTAAATTAACCTGTTCAGGTACCAGCCAAGGAGAAGCAGGGGTGACGTGGCCATCCACGACCACACTCAGGTGATTCCTTTTAGCAGACAAGGAGACAGAGTGCCACTGACCATCATCTAATCCAGCACCTGGAAAGGGAAAAGGGAAGAGGAATCACTGTCAATAGCAAAAATACCAGGAATTAGTGGCTTATGAACAGCAAAAGACATTTTAGATTGACTGCAATGCTTGAGTCTTCTAAAGACTTGCCTTCACTAAGGGGCACATTACAAGACACCCATGGATGCCTGAATGCCATAAATACAGTGCCTTTTTCTGCATATACATAACTAACTATGATAAAGTATAACTTACAGATTAGTCACAGTCAATCATTAGCATAGTAACTCAGACTAGAATAGAAAAATTATACTGTAAGCATTGTTTAAGTCCTATGAACTGCTTACTCTTGGAATCCCCCATTTTGTTTTTTCAGATCATTGTTGGCCACAGTCATTGAAAGTAAATGGAAAGTAAAGCCACAGGTAACAGGGTACCATTTGAATTGTTTCTCATATCAAATGTGAAGGATATGCCTATAATCTTACCACATACAAGAGTGTTAAGGGTTTGAAGCCAGCCTAGACAACATAGTAAGTTGAGGAAGAGAGGAAAAACATGGAGGGGGGTGCAGAAAGAAAGAGTGATTTTAGGATGGTATTGACCACAACTTCAAAGTGGAGCACATGTATGTACTTAGTAGACAAGTGAACTCTGGTTTCAGTTTGTTTGTTTGTTTGTTTGTTTTAAAGAGCACATATTGTTGGAAAGAAAATCTGGTTGTTTGAGATGAGGGAAGAAATGAAGGTAGATTTAATCAAAACACATTTTGTGCCTATATGAAATTATCAAACAATAAACATGTTAAAATATATTGTATACTAAATATCTTTCAAAAGAACCCCACATAGATTAAATATGAGGCTATATACAAAGATTTGACCTAAGATTTCTGGAGAAAAACTTTGTGGCAAGAGGCTCATAGGAACATTTTCCCTCTATTAGTAACAGTCAGATATTCAACATTCCTTCATTTAGTGTCTCAGAAATTTATTTCCTATGACTGTCAAAATAACTTAGAATTGATTCTCAGTCTCTCTCTCTTGCCTCTTGGACTCTTTATTTCTCTCCCTTGCTCATTCTTACTCTCATTCTCTTTGTATATAACATACACAGTTTTAATTAGACTGACAATTTTATATAAATATGAGGTTGCTATGATAAAAAACCAACGAGCTTCCACAAAACACAGTCTATAGCTCTTCCTAAGGCAACCTTCAAGTGTCATTGTTCTTTCTTTCAGAAGCAATTACAATAGTGGTGTCCAAGGCCAAGTAGGGTAGGGAAGCTGAAATCTCTATAGCTAATTTTCCAGTCATTCTTACAGCCAGAGAACATCCAAGTCAGCAAACAAAAGTCCAATCACCCTCTGAAGCTCAGGGAGCCATTTGTATTGCCTTATTAAGCTGAGTGAGTTTTCCTCACAATTGCAGTTTGAAAATGCACCAGAATGCTCTTAAAATGGTCATGTTGTTTTGTCATGGATATACTAAAAAGGAAAATAAATCTTACTCAGGGTTTAAAGCATACTATCCTATTACCCGAGAAAAGAACTTTTTCAGGACCCAACTCTGAGTTGCTATATGAAAAATACTTGGACACAGAAGAAGGCAGGTTAGATACTTGCTTTTAAAACATTATCTGAGAATAGACTCTACTTAAAAACAGAGTAGAATTATAAAGCCCACGACTGAGTAAGATTAGAGTAAATTCATCAAATGTACCTAACTTGTCCTTCCAGAACTTTCTTTAGGATGGCAAATCTTTACATACTTAACCCTCAAGTCAGGTGCTTTTAGCTACATGTCTGATCCTGTGTGTTCTCCAGCTTGCCCTCAAAGCATAGATGTGTCCTACATGAATGGCTCTGATCTTTTGTTTCTCTGTAGGTTTTCTTTTGTTATTAGATTTTGCTTTTCAAACACCTATGCGGGTGAAGTTTCTATTTTCTCATCTACTCTACAATGACTGCGAGTGAATGGATGCTTTTGTCTATGCCAGCGTGTATGTGTGTGAATTGGGGCCTATACATGCCACACTGGGCTCACAGAGGTCAGAAAAGCTGATGTCAGTCTTCCTCTTCTACTTGTTTGACAGTGGTAAATGCCAAGCCAGCTGACTTGCTAACTCCTGATTCCCATCCTGCCATAGGAGCATTAGGATGACATACTACATTGTCTGGTTCTATTAAGTAGGTTCAGGGTTCAGATTCAAGTTATCACTCCACTTCCCCAAGTGTTTTATCCACAGAATAATCTTCCCAGCCATGATTTTGTTTTTTTCTTCAGTTATAGAGTTTTATAGCCCAAATGAATTTCAAAATCATAACTATCCTGTCTGAGCTTCTTATATGCTGGGACCCAAAACATGTGCCAACTCATCTGGCTTCTGTGGTGATATTTTTGGAAATACATGATAAAATGAGTTACTATAAAATCAATGACACAAAGTACAGGCCTAAGGACTGAAGAGATGGCTGGCAATTACGGGTATTGCCTGCTCTTTCTGTGGACCACGACTTGATCCCCAGCACCCACAAGGTACTTCACCTTTAACTTCAGTCCCTGGAGGTTCAATCCCTCTCCTAGCCTCCATAGGCCTTCACGCACAAGGTACACAGGCAAACACGAAGGCAGAACATCCACATACATAAAATAAAAACTGAAAGTAAAATATTAAAAAATATGTCTACTAAGCCTATGTTTGTGCTTCACAGGGACTTCTTTGTGTTATAATGATCTCTAAAAGCTTTATTTCTATTTTCGTTCTTGTGGATTCATACAAGTCCTGCAGAGAGCTCATGTTGGTCCAGGGTTCATGCTTTGTGTAGCTATGCCCTGGGCATCTTCTGATTGGGCATGGGACAGAATTAAACCAAAGGTTTGGGGAGGCCTTTGGAATCCTGCTTTCAACATGAAAGCCAAGTTAGATTATGAACAAAAGATTGGCAGGACAACCCACTCGGCAACTTGGCACAGTGGAATGCAATCATTTAATAAGCCAGCAGGTTATGAACTGGGGCCATACTTTTAGAGAGGCATTTAGAAGGCAGAAATTTTGTGTAATAGACATCATTTACCTGTGGAGAAGACTTATTGCCTGTCAATGGGATGGATTGCTCAAATTAAAACATGAATGATACCCAACATATTTCAACTAGCCCTACCTAGTAAATCAGACTCTATTTCACTGTCTACCTCCCAGTCTTATAAGAAGTGTCCCCTTTGAAAGGCCACACTACTATTAAAGGAACTGTGCAACTTGTACATTTTCCAGTATTGATTACATTACAGAACTCAACTCTAACTACTTTATTAGATATTCTTCTCATCACTGTGACAGAACGCTTGACAGAAGTGACTTAAGAAAGGAGAAGTTTATAGGACTGAAAAGATGACTTGGTTAAGAATGCTTGCTGCTCTTCTAGAGGACTGGTGTTCAGTTCCCAGCACCTGAACTTAGAAACACACACCTATTTTAACTCCAGATGCTCTGAAGTCCTTTTCTGACCTCTCTGAGCACACACACACACACACACCATTTTTAAAAGAAGGAAGGTTTATTGTGGTTTATGGCTAGAAGTCATGACCAAATATCTGGTGATAGGAGTGTGTATTGAGATTACTCCCACCTCAGTAGGAAAAACAAAACAAAACAAAAACAAACAAGTAAAAAACAAAAAATGATCAGATACGAGATAATGTTTAACAGCCCAGACTCACAGTCCCACTTCCTTTAATAATGCCTCCAGCCTTAAAGTTTACACAATCCCAAACACCACCCATAACTGGGGACTGAGAAACAGTCCTAAACCATGAGCCTGTGATGGAGATGTTTCATAGGGAAATCATAACAGACTTCACTCATAATTCCTTTTCCATCCTGAACATCAAGATCAGGGCCCTGAGGAGGTAAATACCCCACCACTAAGCTATAGCCCAGACTCCACATATTATAATCTGGAAAATAAGTGTACTGTTGCTATATTAATAAAGTAATAATTGCAATGATGTTATTAAGCAATGGTTCACTGTTTGGTGATCTCTATGTATTGTGTAATTTATACTATAGTGGTTATTACCCTTGTTTTAAGTCTGAAGAAAATGATCTTTATGGAGAATAAACAATTACCCTGGGTGCCATCCAGCTAATAAGCAACAAAAACAAAGCAGAAACCCATGTCTGACTCTAAAATCCACAATTTTCTCTGCCTGTAAGGCAGGTGCTCTCATCATTTTCCTTCATGTCAAACAATCATCTTTGAGAAGGAGAAAAGGAGAAGTGGAAATAAGGCATATGGCTATCAGGAAGCTAAGCTGTGAGAAGCTGGCTGCCATTCAGGGTCAAGAGAAGGACTGGGTGCTATCCCATTGAACATAAGTAAAGTCCCAGAATGAACATCAATAACTGTGTGACAAAAGGATCAGAGAAGAAACCAAAACCATTTCTAGGCTACCTGTAGTGGTGCATACCTATCTTCCCAGCACTGGTAAGGCAGAAACAAGAGAAAGTCTCTAGGTTGAAGGCCAGTGTAGTTTACATAGTAAGTTTCAGGCCAGCTAGCAAGGTCTTGTCTCAAAACATCAAAAGAACAAACAAAAACACCACTATTTCAAAGCCTTGGGTGTCTATAGACCAAACAGGAAATAAAATTACTGCATGAGCCATAGGCATACCAACCTTCTCCCTCTTTTGAATAATGTAAACAACTACTGTCACTGTTTGTCTCATGTCCCATTTCAGGTTCATGGTATGAAAGACTGATCTCCAGGTGATACAACATTGGAGACTATGAAACCTTCAAGAGTTAGAGGTTAGCTAATGGAAGCAGATCACCAGGAGTTTGTTCTGAAGGCTATGGACCACTCCCTAGATTGGGCTCTCTACTTCCACACCAAATTTGATGTGAGCAGGCTTCTCTGTCACCCAGTCTTGTGATAATGAAGTATGCTGCTGCAACATGCCTTCCCCAGCATGGTGGACCTTGAGCTAAAACAAATCCTTCTGCCCTTACACATTGCTGCCAGGTCTGGGCAATCCAGCAACACACGCTGGAATCACTACTACGACTGTTAATTTCTCTTTTGTCAATTACTTCAGTTAATTCATTCTCCCATCCCTCATCACCAAATGATACTATCACACTTACTTCCCAAGAGCTTTTAACCTACGGTAAATGGTTTTTTTTTTCTAGATGCTACCAGTCAATAAACATAACCCCAAATTTTACGTCATTTTTCACATTTCTGTGTCAAGCTGCTCATATGAGTCTCAGTGTTGTGCCCTTTGCAATAAACAAGAGACTCAGTGTGTTCAAACTCCAAATATTTTCAAGGTGTTCTTAAGCTGCAGAAGACTATACACTGCAACTATGATAATTGGATAATAAATGGAGGTATTTCCAATTGCAGGTGGTGGAAAGTATAAAATTGTTCTAGAACCTTCTCCTTTTGAACCCAACTTTTTAACCCTTGTCTCTGGCTCAAACCACATAACTGCTATACAAATTAGAGCAGGAAGTTAGAAGTTTTTAATCTGCTTTCTCCTGTGTAATCTGCAGACCTGTCGTAAATTGCTATAGAAACGGTCCGACAGTTTAGCTGCCCTCTGCCTCCTCTAAGAAGCTAACAAGCATTTAGAAGGGAAGATGGATAAAGAAAAACACTAAGCCTGCCACTTAGGGTAGATCCTCTGCAAAGGTGCAGAAGGCAATTACATGTATGCCATCACTCAGGAAGCCACTGAAGAGTGGTGCCCATTCCCAGATATATCTCAGCGCTCTGAAATCACCAGGAATCCTACATTTACTAACTATCATCACTAGCCAGAATTAAGTACCTAGATCACTAGTAGATAGCTCCCGTCAAGGTAAAAATATGAGGGTCATTGGTGACTATCACTTCAGTGGAGGGCAGGAACTTATAGGTGACAGGCTTACAGTATGAAGAGAAGAAAGGAGTAACAAGAAAAGAGGAGGAGGTGGAACAGAAAAATGCCCTTTTCTGGGCAAGACACACCAAGAGGGCTCTACCATTGCCCAAAACACAAGGATTGCAAATGTCTATCAAAACAGCAGATATCTGTCAGATAGCACATGCAGGCAGGTCCTGCTGTGGGGCCGAAAAGCTTGTTCATTGGACTGATTTTCATCATTAGGCAAAATACTAAAAGCATTGTAGAAACTTTAAACTTGACAACAAAAAAATTTATTTTCAATAAGAAAATGTAGCCTCATTGCTACATTAGATTCTTGATGTCATCTTGGATGGGCTTTGATTTGACATCTTTCACAGTGACAAAAGCTGAAAGTATTTCATGTCATAGGGGATTGCAGAACACTGCTAAAATGTCTCATGATTTAGGTTAATATACTATCATTAATATTTTAAAGATGGCTTAGGTTCACATAATACTTTCAAGTAATTCCAAATGACAATTTGTCAGTGGTACATTACATTACAAATTTATCCTGATAATTCCAATATTTGCATAATTCAGTTCTTTTTCCATATAATTTAGTGTTTTCACTAGAAAAGGTAAAAGCATTTTGAATTTTTCAAACCCTAAATATTGGTAATGTGTATGTTTATTAGCTAGGAAAGTTTCAGCCATCCTTATATAATGAAAAGATTTAATATAGAATAGTACTCAAATGACCCCTTGTGGAAGGTCATTTCTTATGAGGAAAGAAACTAGCCAGGCACTTAACTATCACTTAAATATTTTATTTGTAAATAATTTAAAAAATTTTGCTTTACTGAAATTAACAAAAGTTAACATATACTCTATAACGTACATGGGATGCACTTGATCATGTTTGACAATCAAATCAATTACTGTATTATAATTACTTGAACAAAGCCATATATAATGTTGGATTGGTAGTATATTATATTAAATCTTTTCATTATATAAGGACGGCTTAAACTTTCATATTGCTAGATATACAATTTTAAAAGAAACTGGAAAAAAGAGTGGGGAGAGTTGGTAGCCAGTGTTTTGTATTTTTAGTGTAATTTACTTTACCACCCTGTCATTCATAGTTAGATTCCTTATTATAAGTTATGAAAATAATCATATAAAGTCACATGATATCATAATGGATTATGCCATATCTGTATTCAAACGCTCATTTAGAGATTTTAAAATCACTTAGGGTATTCTATGCAGAGCTATACCTAGCAATTTATGAACCACACATTTCTGTAAAGAGGTTGGAAGTGAGCTAGCTTCATGCAGCTCACTACGCTAATGTTGTACCGAAGCAGTTTCTTTAAGATGTTCAAAATTAGGCTATGGCTGTAACCACTTCAGAGGATGTCAAATACATCACAATACACTACACACTAATGACAAGCTTACAATTTTAGACTCTCATTTTAGAGGCCTCTTAATTATTCATATGACACTGATTAATTTATTTCCTTTTTGTCCAGACTACAAATCTACCACACTGAACATTACATAAGATGTCGCAGCAGTACCTCTCAAAAATTATAATTAATACTGACTTTCTAGCACCCTAACTTAAACTGTACTTATAGAAGAGCATGAATGACAATGAAAATACACCCCTGTGCTAGCTGGCTTTATGTCAAACTGACACAAGATACGTTGATTTTGGGAGTGGGAACCTCAGTTGAGAAAAGCCTACCAGGTTAGCCTGTGGACAAGTATGGTACCTTTTCTTGATTGATGATTGATGTGTGAGGGCCCAGCTCACTGTGAGCAGTGGTACTCCTTGGCTAGTGGTCCTGAGAGCTCTCTGAAATCAGGCTGAAGAAGGCATGAGGAGCAAGCCATAAGCAGCACCTCTCATGGCCTCTCCATCAGCTCCTGCCTCTGGGTTTAACCTGACTTCCTCCAGTAATGGAATGTGACAAGGAAGTGTAAATTAAGTAACCTCTCTTCTCTCCTGGTTTCTTATGGTCATGGTGTTTTATCACAGCCACAGAAAGCCTAACTAAGTACCACATAAGCACCAATTTGTATACATGTCTTTCATACTAGTTCCAGACTCTGTTTTAACTCTTCTAATTTTTTCTTCCCCAATCATATTCTATAAATGTTGGTCATAGTTAATAAAGAGGAGTAATATAATAACATCTATAAATTGTTTTTAAAGATCATTTATTAAATTAATGTAGCAATTTACCCCAATGTGACCTCTAGCTGCCAGGAGTGGATGCTATTCTGTATATGAAAAACTGTAGTGGTAATTTCTTGTAGAGAGCTATATAATTTTAATGAAGAGACAAATATATCCCTCACCCACAGCGTTGACCTAGATTGAGCATTAATTTTCAAGACACATATAACGTCACCTTAATTATGTTACCTCTAATTGATAAAAGGATACTTTATTGTACACAAATGTAGAGAACTTCAATAGGTACTTACATGGCAAAATCTGCAATATCTATGCCCATTTTAAAAGGTACCTCATCATTACAAGGGACATTTAAATATCAGTATAATGACATAGATAGATATAGATACCAGTGTGGCTTCTACCATGCTCAACACCAAGTTGGACAATATTTAGCAATCTAATATTTCACTAAAAGTCATTCAGTTAATTTAATAGCCTGTTTCAGTTCCATTTACTTTTACCTCAAACTCATCTTTTCCTGCTATGATGATGACTTGTCTGAATTGGTGGAAGGGTCATGGGTAGAAATTTCTATTCCTTTGTCATTATCAACTATGTTAATAAGAATTTTGAACACTGGAATCATATTTAGAAGAAAAATTAGAATCAAGTTTCTCTAAGGAAGGGTAGTGATAATCTTATTAACTCAAGTATCCATTTATTAAACAAATATTAATTTTTGGTTATGCATGAAATTTATGGAGAAGGGACACAGAGATAATGAAATCTTTCAAATCCATATGCTTTGCCTGCAGGAATACATTTATTACCTGCTGTGATGTCACTGGGTGACTTTCCTGGCTGGTGAAGATTCACTTTAAGTTTTCCATCACTGAGCAAGAGGAGAAGCCCGCCCGAAACCAATTGGAGTTCACTGAAGAGCAGAAGTCCAGCCTTGCTCCAGGTTCGAAATTGAAAACTGGCTGAAATGACTTCCTCTTTGGAAGATGCTGGGAGTACCAAGTAACTCCTGGTGCTCAGGAAAGTCAGAGGCATGGACTGTGGCTGTGAGCAAGAAAACGATGTATTTCCCTGAGGACAGAGAACGAGAGCAGATGCTGAATTCATTACATTACACATGGAATGGAATTTAAATGCTTGTGAAGTCTGACTATCAATCTCATATTATTCTATCTGGAAAACAATTTTCTGTACCATGAAGGTTCAAATCTTGGCCATTTATAAGATTTTGAAGCACATTCCCAGATTTTCTCCCCATTCTTCAACTTGGTATAGGTTTTCAAAGTCAATGAAATCAACTTTATCGAGAAGAGTAAACATTGGGAGAAAATCTTGGTCAAAAAAACAAAAATAATTTTGTTAAAAATTGAACTTTAATCTTATACAACTGTTATGTTGTATGTTGGGTGAAATGTTGAAAGCTTAAGAGGACAAAATGCTAACTGTTCATGTATTCACTAACTTATCAAATGAAAGGTATTTTATCAAATACTATCAAACCCTGTTATGGGAGCAGCTATGGGCTGCGGTTTGATGCTATACTTTTAAGTAGTTGCTTCTTCCTGCCCTACACACAGCACAGCCTCTTGTCCATGTACAGAGGGAGATTTTGCACAAGTATTGTCTACAAGCATTATTTTGGATGAAATCCACACACATTTGTCTATATTTTCTTTTAAACTATCTCCCTTTAATAAAAAAGTATTTAAAATAAAACCTTATTGGATGTAAGGAACATACAAAGAACATGAATTCACAGAGAATTAGAAATAAAATCTTTTCCATAATAAATATTCCTGTGAAGCTCTTTGGGATTTTCTGCACAATGTGAGATTCAATTTACATATTTTGAATTTTAAGCAATGAAAGAAATTAATGAAAATCTATTTACATCTGCATTTTATTATCAAAGTAGTAAAGCTGGAAACTGTGCTTCCCAGAATTTTAATCATTATCTGATTCTAAGCAAAAGTTCCCTGAAAACCTAGAATGATGCTTGACTGTCAGAAGTAGAGTACCAGCCATAGTATTGCAAAGGTGTTAGGAATCATGTACAGTGAAGGATGAGCAAAAACCTGTGGTAATAGCCCCTGCTTGTTTGCTAGCAGGAAGACCAGAGTTTTGTTTTCCAGAACTCATGCCAAAAGGCCAGGCTTAAGACTGGGAAGATGTTTAATGGTCAAGGAACTTGCTGTGAAAACTTGACTACTGAATTGTGGATTCCCCAAAACCTACACAAATACTGGATGTGCAAAGAGGCCTCTTTTAATTCCAGCCTCAGCAAGCAGAGATAAGGAGATCACCCTCCTCCCCAGGCAAGCTCTGAGTTTGATGGACAGAAACAGCATCAATGAATAATTTGGAATAGTGGTTGAGGATGATTCTGAACAGCAGTCTTCAACTTCCACTTGCACACACATCCACACATTCACAAAAGACATTCATATGCCTCCACCACACACATATGGTTATGATGATAAGCACAGAGTGATGCTGATTTGTCCCACCATCCTGCTCTCCTCTACTCTATACCACCTGTTTATCAAGACATCTGTTCCTGGTGGGCAGCAACAAGCCAAGCTGATGCCAACCCCAGATGTATGTCATAGACTTGGACAAAACCCAGCCAGTGGCAACATCTCCTGTAGAACCCTCAGAAAGCTGCCTGCATAAACCAAAAATGCTCTGCCAAGTTCAATTGGTCCATCCATTCACAGTACAGCTTCAGACAGTGATTCATCTGATCCCCAGCTTTCCTGTGCTGGGCCTTTACTTCCTGGTTTCAGTGCTAAGTTCCACATCCATAAAAAGGTGTCACATTTGTAACACACTATTATTGTTTCTCTGACTGAACCATGATCAACAATTAGAGCTAAATACTATCATAATTCCATAGACTTGGAGTATAAGGGAGCCCAAACAATTATCGCTGTTTAGACAGACTTGCAGCCACAGTGTTGTAACAACTTGTAAGTTTTTAATTCACTATGAATGACCATGGCAATGTTGTAACAGTTTGTACATTTTTATTTGTTATGAATGACCATAACAATATTGTTTTGTTTGTTATGAATGGGCATGGTAAACACAAGTCTTTCTAGTTTCTAGCTAACATAACACAATGCTCCCAGATTACAGAGACTGTGCTCATCCACTGTGCTGGTTAGGAAATAACTTCTTATAGAAATAAAACAAAATAATAATTAATCTACTGAAAGCAATGCTATTTCAACATAACTGAAACAGCCACAACAAAATTAAAAATCATACTATAATAAAATTTTAAAATATTTCCCATACTTTTCTTTTTTTAAAAAAATGGCCAAAAGACATTCTTTTTTATTATGAATAAAGTCATATTTTTTATCCTTGTATATCCTTCTTCATGCTCCCTTCCCCCTCCCATCCATATTATTCTTTTTAATTTATTGTTGTATGACAGCTATTTTCAAATTAAAACCTCCATTCCCTATAGATGGAGAGACAGAATCATGAGATTCAGGAGATAAACATAACATCACCTGTCTTAGAAAGCTGAAGCTTACAGAATTTTGGAAGGCCCATGCACAGCTTTATAAAAGCCAAAAACAACTGTTCTCTCCTGTGAGGAAAGCACTCTAGAAAGGCAGCTTTGTGAGTCATCACCTGTGCTTGAGCAACCTTCTTATGATGCAGCTACTATTCAGTCACCCTTGCTTCAGTAAGTAACCTGGTACCCATACTCATATCAGTTACCCCAATAGAAACTCATTGGTTCAACAAGTTAGACTTTGGTGCAATTATTATTTAGGTCTGTTATAGGTTCCCTTCCTGGAGTGAGGAGATGTGTGTGGGTGGGTGGGTGGGTGGGTGTGTGTGCGCGTGTTGTGTCTCCCTGGGAAAAATCTGTCATGTATTTATTTTACACAAAAATAAATATATGAAAAATAGTTGTCTTATTGAATTATAGTTCCTCCAAATAGACTTAATCTATAATTATACTGTCAACCAGAGGGAATTTTTAAATAATAGTCATGTCTAAAAAATTATAAGAAAGATCCTCACATGGAGCAATTTTATTTGGAAAAGGCATATTTTATTCATTCCTTCATGTGGAGACTCTTACCATGGTGATGATCTGAGGGCTGTGTTGCTTGGCCAAGCCAATGATATCCACTCCATTGTAAGAGAGGTTCTCTAAACACCCATGAAAATGTTTGTATGGCAATGACACTGATTTTGCAGGTGCTGAGATCCCTCCAAAGCTGATCTTAGAAAGAAAAATGGCATCAATAATATTGTTTAGTGATTTTTAAGATAACCTGTTTAAATAATTATGATTAGCAATTATAGCAATAATCATTACATAGAGAACTTTACAACATAGAAAAAAATAAAATACTGACTTTTAAAAACAAATTTATGTGCATTCAGTCTTCATTTGTGTGACAGCTTGATTATCCTTCCAAGTCGCTAATCACACCTGGTTTTGATATTTATTTCTTAATGAAGAAAAATACACTTTTTGATTCACAGTAGAACTTGGTCTATTAAATAATGTAGCTAATTATGATGTTTTATTTTGTATATATTTCTAGCACAAATTGCTATTTGCATATTTAAATAACTTGTTAATGAATTAATCTGTTGCTGTTATAGTCTCTCATAAATCTATATTTCTCAGGGGTAGAACAAAAAGAAATCAGACAATGCGTTCTAGATTTGCATGTAGCACTGAAATCTAATCATGAGAAACATAATCTACCTATAAGGTACTGTGACTGACTGTACATGTCAGGTAAAATGATGGTCATGTCCTATAATGATACATATAAATATATAATAAATGATCAACCTCAAGTTCCATGTGCTAGTAAGCTAGGTCACCTTAGGAATGCTTTGTCAGCCTAGGGATTTATTCTGAAGATGTCTTTTTTTATAGCATATTTTCTGTTAGGAAGTTAAACAACATATACATCATCAAATCTCTATTAATTGAAATGTAACCACCACACCTCATAATCAAGATCCAGGTAATTGAATTCTCCCTGGGTATGGAAGTGATGCCTGTGCTCGTCCACTGTAAAGTTGACCTGTTTTCCCAGTCTCTGGATGAGCACAGAATGCCAATGCTGATCATCCAGCAGGCTGCCCAAGGTGAGGTTGATCAGGGTGGAACTAGAGGTCAGTCTAGCTTCACCTAGGAGGAAAAGTAACAGCACTTAATTCAGTAAAAAGGGTGGGGAGCTTCTTCTTGATGGACCAGAATCTCTCACAGTAATTTGAAACATTCTTCCATGCATGCCATCCTGAACACTACTGTGGATTTATCTGAAGCTTGATTATAATGATCTTTCAACCTTGCTGTAATTTCTTCCACTGTTAATTCTTTCTATTATTATTACCCATTGCAAGCTCATTTTCTATGTAAATTTTATCTTTGCTACAAGCTCATTATTTTTACTGCTGTAATATTTTTCAATGACCCATCCCATTCTTTATGATGCTAGGAAATAACTATGGAGCTACATCAGAGTTACAGGAAGAGCATTGAATGAAAACTTTGTTCAGTTTGCAAATATGAATCATATGGGTATTTGTTGGGGGATATTTGACCACATTGTGAGTACTGCATTTGCATTTACATTAATTAAATAAAATTAATTTGGGTCAGGAGGCTGAGTTAGCAACTAGTTGATAGAAAGTAATCATCAAGCCTCAGATAGCATGCAGGAAAGATAGTCACAGGAAGTAGTAGTGTGAGGTTTGGAGTGGCATAGAATTTCCTGGTTTGGTAAAGAGAAAGCATAGGTCTTCCATGGATGGCAGAAAGTAGAAAAGGTTAGGTAGTTGCTACTCAGCCTCTCTGAGCCCACAGATCTTCATCCCAGCCTTTGACTCTCAAGTCTTATTTATAATTAGAATTATGCAGATTTAATTAAAGCTACCTTTAGTGGCAGCAACAGTGCTGGTGCTTGAGAAAGCAGAATTCTTAGAAGGTTGCAGCCTGAACAGCCAGGCTACTGCTAGAGAACCAGGCCAGTAACTGTGGAGTTGCAATTTCTGGCTGAAATAGTAGTAGATTAAGGTGCAGCCAGTGTGCCAAACATTAAAACATTTGGTGTCCCATATTGGATGCCAAATGTAGTAGGTTTTCTTGGAACAGCAGTCTTATTACTGACACTAAGACTTACTAATCATGACACTAGGACTTATTATTAATTATGAATGTTTGACCTTAGCTTAGGCTTGTTTCTAGTTAGATGTTTTTTATTTAAATTAACCGATTTCTATTCATCTATGTACTGCCATGAGGCTTGGTTACAACATCTATGTACTATCATGCTTTCCTGTTTCCTCCATGTCTAGCTGGCCACTGGCTGGCTGGTTGGCTCCCCTGTTCTCTCTGCCCACCAGCATTGCTTATCTTTTCTTTGCTTAGCTATTGGCTGTTCAGCTTTTTATTAGATCAATCAGGTACCTTAGGCAAGCAAGATAAAACAGTAATGTAGTGGGTATTTGTTCTGCCAATAGCTTTGGAATAACAGCCTTGTAGGCATGGCCTCTTCAATCAAAGGAGGGGGTGCACAGTTGTTTTCTTGGGAGATCAGAGACTGGACACTGATTCATTCTTTCCCAGGCAGAAAGGAGGACAACAATTGCTGCTTACTTGGTTCTGTGTGAGTGTATTTTTCCTTATTTTATATCTTAATATATCCTTGTTACCCCTTAAACAGACTCTCATAGATTTTTGCATAACCCAGCAACACATCTTTACATAGTTATACAAATGCAGCACAAACAAATGCAACATATCTTTACATAGTTAAACAAATATTCTATTCCACAGTAGGTACTAGGTATACACGCAAGTACTTGGCTAGGAAAATCAGGTACTTTGAATGTTAAAAGAAATGAGCTATGAAAACATCGAATTACATAAGTGATAATCAAATGATCAGACCTTCTAAGAGCCTCACCAAGTAGCTTTACCTGAATTGATAAGTAAGAAGAGTTTTCCTCTTCTTAACTCCAGTGTGATATGATCTCCAGCAGGCCCTGCCCTGTGCAATAGGACCCCATCACTCTCCATGGTTTTAAATTTCAAAGAAATGATATCTCTTATTGGACTCAAGGAGTTTTGATCAAATCTGTAGAGAATGGAACTTTTTCCATCAAGATCAATCACCACTGACCCTGGAGACAAAGATAATGAGACATATCATTCTATGTATTAATATGGTTTGCTCTGAAGCATGTTAACCACTGTGGTGTGTGTGTGTGTGTGTGTGTGTGTGTGTGTGTGTGTGTGTGTGTGTGTGTGTGTAATATCACACCAACAAATATCTATTACTACCAAAACCTAAAATTTATTCAATTCCATCTGAATGGTTTTAACTACTCACAAAACTCATGATTTAGAAATATACTTTAAAATACTTTAAAGTACCTCAAATTTTCTTGTTTCTAAAGTCTTATTTTACAAAGGAAAAAAATCAGAAAATAATTATAGTTAATATATATAACCATGTTATTGCACATATTTAAAAATTAATAGTTTAGTAGTAGTCTTAGACTGTTAAAATTAATTTGTGGAGAAGCTCAGAAAAAAATTATTTGGATATCTCAAAATTCTTACAGATATGTTTAATACCTATCAAAGACAGCATCCATACATATATACAAACACACATGTATGAGTACATGTGTGTGTGTATACTCTAGAGTTCTAAAATAACACTTTAAATGCACACTAAATTGGCCTTGTGCTCTGTCTTATTATATTATTTTTATGAATAAGTGAAAGTATTTAAAGAGAAAGCTATTTTCAGCTTTCTCAGGGGCATCATTGGAAAGACATTAGCCTAATGGTAATGTAAGGTTTATTCTACTGCATTTATGACATGGTTTGACACCAGCTTGTTCTTTCAGCTTTCTGACAGTGTCTTACCTACTCATTGTCAAGCTCACTCTTATTCAGTTTATCTTTAAAAAGATGTCATGTTACACTAGTAACATAATAGTACATCTGTCAAAATCAGTTGCACCCTGAAAAAGACACAAAATGAAACCAATAATACTCAGAAATCCTCACTGTATTTTCTATGTTTCATAAGTCGAAGATTTTTAAGACAATTACCCTTGAGAGAACATTTATATAATAAATGAAGAGGTTAGAGAAACCCAATAAAAGAAAGCTGTTTTTCAAAGGGCAAGCTGACTCCTATCAACAACATAAAATTATAGCTTACTCATTGAGTTTCATTTGATGAAATTATTATAGTTACTTCTATGCTCAAATATGTATTGATTTAGACTACCAAATACACTCAAAAAACTGTTCATAACCCCCACTAATCCTAAATGTTTTCACTATTCTATGAAGCTCTCTTCTGAAGACGCGGGGGTCTGATTGTTTTTTAAAGCTTGTTAATATGCTTATAAAGAATTCATCCTCCAAGTACACATGCATAAACATCAATTCCTTATAAAGAATAATGTTAGCAGAACAATCATTCCTTGTTATATAGTTGAATGAATGTGTATAGTTAAAACATAACTCTTTGTCAAACACAAATGATATTTTCTACCATTATTAGATAGCAATAAATTAAGAAAAATTTCAGCCAGATAGACTTTAAATGCTGACACATTTGGAGCAATGCAGTTATCTCTGAGTTATCCCCAAGTTAATGTATTGCTTAGAGGCAACTATCAAAGTAATGATTTTATTATAGATAAAGACTATTTTTGGAATTAGCTACCAAGAGATTTTTTCCTCCATAAAAACAGCCCATGTTACTTTAGCCTATTTCTTTTTTTTCTCTCCTTTTCACTATTGTTATTATTACATTATAATGGCTGTATCCATCTTCCATGGCACGTCAAGCTTTGGGGCCTGGAATATTTCCATCAGCAAAATAAGGTAGTGGTGAAAAAACCTTGGACAATTGATGCCTAAAGCAATGGCATAATGTTTTATCCTTCAAACCAAATCCACTTGCTATTTTTTCTGACTCTTACCTACTTTCGAGCTCATCGCTACATGGCTATGCATATCGATGAAGTAATTTACTATAAACATATTCATGTCTACCATGTCTGTGGTACTGTGCACTAAATATGATGAGTAGAAAATATTCATGAGAAATATACCCACATGGAGCTTAGACACAGAGAAGATGAACAAGTATATCCATAAAACCAGTACAGACTGTAACCGGCATTTTGATGGCGAAGACAGCCAACTGGCTAAGAGGCTAAGAGCTTGCTAAGGTGTCAGACCTAGAAATCTGAGTCTCAATTGGGTCCTCATACGTAGCCTGGCCTCTCTCTACAGTTTCAAACCCATATCTTCTCCATATAAACTAGATTACAGTTGTAGCGTTTAATTCAAAATACCTAGATATTCTCCAAATATGTTCATGTTCACTATCATAAATCTAAGGATTGTTAAGAAAATATTATGACAAGAAATAATTTAATTTTATAAAGTAGAAAGTATAGAACCTTCAACTAAGGTGCCTCTGAGAAGGAGAAAATGTATAGAAATAGGGAAATGAGCATATTGATAACAATCACATCACACATTTGACATGTATGGAAGCAATGCCTTTTGGAAGGGAGGAAAGGATGGAAAGCAGACAAATCTGATCCCTGACATTTTCATATTAACATTATGCTAACTTACAAACATTCACCTTTTTATTATTACATTTACAAAGTTAATTACGCAAATATATATGCAAAATAAAAATTTGACCCATTAGAACAAAGAACTGTATTATGATTCATAAAACACCCTCGATAGTTTTATTTTTTGTTTGTTTGTTTGTTTGTTGTTGTTTTCATCATAATACAAGCTAGAGTTCCATGTAGGATTAACAGTAGGCTAGCCTGTGGAATATTTTCTTAATTGGTGATTGATGTGGGAAGGCCCAGCCCACAATGATTTGATTATTCTGTGTCCTTATGCATCTCAGAACCACCAACCCTGGGGTGTATAAGAATACAGACTGAGTCAGGTACAGAGAACAAGCCAGAAAGAAGCATTCCTCCATGGCGTCTGCTTCACTTTCTGTCTCCAGGCTTGTGCTTTTGGTCTCTGCCCTGATTTCTTTGATGATAGACTGTAATGTAGATATATAAGTGAATCCAACCCCTTCCTTCCTTACTTATTTATAATCAGTTTTATTTCAACAAAAATCCTAACAAAGACATAAGTACAAATGATAGAAGTATCTGGAACTATCTTCTCCAATCCATCACTGCTCTCTCATAAAAGACCCTTTTCATTTCCTCGAGTTTCCCTGAGTAAACCAGGTATCTCCCAGTAATTTTACCTTCAAAGTACCTTTGCTGCATAAGTACCACCACCACAATGCTCTTACATTTAGGTTCTAGGGACTAAGATTTTTGTCACTGTGCTAAAATATTTGACAGACATAAAATATAAATGGAGAGGTTTATTTTGGCTCTTGGGTTAAAAAGGTCTCTAGGAAGGCAGAGAAGGCAGTATCTATGACATCAAGGTAGGAGGTGGAACTTCTTACATCATGGGGGGGCAAGAATCAGAGAAAGCAGGCAAAATGGGCCCATTCCCTCAAAGGCCTGGACCTTCTGACTGACTTCTGCCATCCAGGCCCCACCTCCTAAACATTCCACAGCCCTCCATAAATGGTGCCAGCAGCAGGGGAACACATTCTCAGATATAAGCCCTGGGGGAACATCTCATATTCAAACAATAATAGTGGAAGTAGTTTTTTCTTTTCTGTCTCATAGAAAATTACTTAACCTCTTTGTCTTGCCTCTTCGTGCATGAAATGAGAGTAACGGCATATTCTCCACAGGTTTGTTGTATGAGTGTTTATCCACATAGTAACAAGTAATCAATGAACACTCATTGCTGCTAATGCTAACCTATTATTTATTATTAGAATATTGAGCAGGAAAAGAGGTGCTCAAAATAATTAAGTACTTGAGTTGATTTCTGATTCTTTAAAACATAATGAATCTTTGAAGAGCACACAGACAAATACACATACATGCGCACATACACACAGGCACATACACACATATACATGCACATACCCACATAAGCACACACTTGCTAACACACACATACACACAATCTTCCTCAGTATTAATGTCACTGCCAGGTTATGCAGAGAGGATGATTTGAGGCAGCTCTAGGTTCTGAGGCTCTTTGTCAGCTCCTGCCTGACCTGACTCACCATAGCAGTTGCTGACCTGAATCTTCCTCAGAGAATACTGTCATCTAAAATCCGCTTATTTAAAACAAGAATTGAGGAATGAGAAGATGCAGAATGGCCATAGGCCTGGACCAATTCTCCTTGTGACTCTGTATATAGTCTGCTTTACTTATATAATGCAGAAATGTAATCCTGCATGGAATGGAAAGCTCTCCAATAGAAAATATACAAATGTCTTTCAGGGAGTTGTGTCAGAAGAAATGTTTCTGAAATGAGCATTCTGCCCTCCTTCCTTCAACACATATTTATGGAGATCTCTCTGTGAGCACAGAGGCAAATAAAATATTGCACGAAAACAAAGCATATTCTTTTATATTTTTCAAAGAGCTTACCATCTCTAGGAAGACACACATCCCGGAGATGTGATTATTCATGCCTTTGTTCAGAGCTTTGCTTCTGGATCATGGCAATGTCCCCAGTGCTGTCTAAGATGCACAAAACAGTTGATCCGCAATAGCCTCTGAGTAGGATGTCAGCTGAGCTGCAGACATGCTACACCCCTTGAGCAGCAGACACTGTCTTTACCTGTACATACTTCATATACAAACCCACTATTATTTTGATATATTCTCCTGCAGCTGTCTCTTTCCATCCCACTCCTACATCTAGTCCTGCTCCAAAAGTTTCAGTACTCTTGAAGTCACTTTTCAAACCAATATTCTCTGCCACCCCAAGTAGATTACCAAAAAAACATCTAAGAGGATGAGTGACTCCTCAAAATGAGTTTTCTGGCCCAATCAAACTAAACACAAACTGGGCTGATAACATGGGCCAGTAGATAAAGGTCCTGACTCTGAAAATTCAGATGAGCCACATATTGCAGAAATATTTATTTGTAATATATTATTTAAAGGATTAATATTTATTAATGGGTTATATAAACACTTATTGATATAGATTGAACCTTAAGACAATTTGAATGCAGGAAAAACAGGGCACAGGTCAGGGTTCCCCAGGTCTCTATTGGTTCTGGCCACGCCCCATAAGGATCCTAAACTCATTAGCTATGAATCTCAGCTTCTCTAAGTAACACCTAAATCTCACTACAGCCACTTTTAGTTCCTAGGCCCTACCTGTAGGAGGAGAACTTACTCCTTCAAGCTGACCTTTGGCTGTGAGCATGCCACAGCATGCCTGAGCATACAGAGAAATATACCAAGTAGTTTTTTAAAATAAACAAATCTAAGAAATTTGGTTCCTGAGTATTCCATAAAAGCTCAACATCTTGAGCTCTGTCAGGTTGCTACTGAATTAAAACATATGAACTGCTCTCTTGAGACCTGGGGATACAGGTACCCCATGAGGCAGACTTAGATGACAACATCAGAAAGATTTGGCTGAAATTACATGTAAGTTACAGAGGCCTCTTTTCTGAAATCAAATAACCTCATTGCCTACTGAATTGTACTGGGGAAAATGAATACACTTTATTTATTTATACCAGCACTGGTTCTTGTACAAAGTTTCAGAGGAATGAGAGATCTTTTTTCCCCTGAAAGATACTTTAGGACAAATTGATTCTGCAAGTTACACTATGAATCATAGCATTATTGATGAGGACAGATGACTAAAAATCTTAAAAGAGAAAGATTGGAGTAGAAAATGCGTGAACTGGAAAATCATTCCTCCAATAAGAGAAAATTAATTTTATTTAAAGGTCATGAAAGGATTCTTCTTGAAAAAGATAATTAAATCTTCTGTTCATTTGATGAGAATTACCCTCCAAACATAAACTGAGTAAGAATTTTTCTTTAGGGTCTAGAGAAATGGCTCAAAGTTTAAAAGTTCCTGCAGAATACCTTGTTTTGAATCACTGAACCCATGTTAGGCTTCTCCCAACGGAGTACACAGGTTCAAGGAGATCTAACACCTCCCTGTGGCCTCTCTGGGCACCCACACTCAGCTGTGCATATATTCAAATACACATGCATGCATGCATGCACATGTGAACACAAAACCATGAGAAGAGTTCTATCTTTAAAGATCAAAGAATATAATTAATATAGATCTTCTATGAGTTGGAAAAAGGAATCATGGGTCAAACTCTTCTTAGTTAAAAGTGAAGTCAGCATTTAACAGCAATCACACTGCTTATTTGAGAATTATTACCCATGAATTACTAAACTAAGAAGTAAATCACATGAAGTCACTGTTAAACAATTATATAGTGAGATATTTAAGCATCAAGGTGATGGATAGGCACTTGAGACCTGCATTACTGAATTAGGTTGGAGACCAAGCACTCAAGAGATCAACAGGAAATGGGTTCTACTATTTTTGCATAGAAGCATAAAAGAACCCAGGATGATTTAAGGGACTCCTAGTTTGAAAACAATTCAAATGAATACCATGAAACGGAAAGAGGAGTAGAAATAAGCACTACATGGAACCACAAAGAACAGCGACTCTCCTGCCGCAGCTCTAAATAGACAGAGGTAAAGTCAGCGATAGGCTGAGAGGCTGAGAGACTGTCTGTGACTCCTGCACTTAAATATCAGTCCAAACTAATATTCCTGGTAGATGAAACCTTTAGCATCTGCTTTGGTGAGGGCTTTACAGTGTCTCATAAAAATGATACAGCTGTATTTCCATCTCTGGTTTTATTGGTGACTTCTGTGATGTGGCCAAAGTCATTTAAATATTTAGCTTTCTTATTTGGAAGATGAAGAGGTTAAATCTGATGTTTCATATTATCAAGGGCTATGGAGATCAAACAGAAGTACCACAGGGTCTCAACACTGATTACAGCAATATCATTTTGACAAAAATATCTCCAATCATTTATTCACCTTGAAGACATCTCTTTCCTTGAATCAACTGTTAAATTTTGAATGTAATGAATTTGTGATTTTATTTATTAACTCATTAATTTATACCAAATATTTTAATTAAATTTATTTATTTTTACATCCTGACCCTCCCTCCTCTCCTCTTATTCCCTTCCCCCACCTCCCCTCCACAACCTCCCCATCCACTTCTCTGTTGAGAAGGAGCAGACCTCCCATGGATTTCATCAAAGCATAGCATATCAAGTTGCAGTGAAACTAAGTACATAGATGTAGAGGGCCTAGATTGGTACCATGCAGGCTCCTAGATTGTCAGTTCAGACTCTGTGAGCTCCCATAAGCCCAGGTTAGTTGTTCTTATATCAAAATATTTTTAAAGACTCATTTTTAATTATGTGTATGTGTCTGTGTTAGGTTTGTGCACATGTGTGCAATGTCCTCAAAGGCCAGAGAGGGCATCAGACCCCTTTGAAACTGGAGTTACGGGGCATTGCGTGCTTCCTATGGGTACAGGAAAGAAAACTTGAGCTCCTAAAAGAGCAGTACATGCTCTAATCACTGAGTCATCTCTCTAGTACATGTACAAAAAAAAAAAACAGTTCATGCATCTATTTATCAATTGTTATTACAGATGAACTATGTATGCCAACAGAGAAACTACTATTTCAGCAGTGAATCAAATCCTGTCCGCAAAAGTTCTCCAGTCCTAAGGAACAGACACTAATTTATTTATTTATTGATCCCAGAAGAGCTTTCTAATTTTAAGTGATGCAAGAAAGAAAGGAGTGAAGTTAGAGAAAAGACTATAGTAGATACACTTAAATCAGATTGGAAACTAGGTATATTTCTGCTGCTGTGATGTTTAAGCATTTAAGCTGAAGAGGTGAATACATATATAAATGGATGTCAGTCAAGAAAATGAAAGCTATTGAACACTCAGTATTGAATACTGTTGAGAGGATGGAAAAGGCTGAAGGGATGACATTGAAGAAGAAAATGAAAACAGCCCCCAGGAGATACAATTTCCAGAAAGTCTCCACGATGATGGAAAGACCAAATTCTGGGTTTCTGTATTTTGTTTTTGTACTTACTCCTAGGGATTAACCACTGAACCATGGGTATCACCATCACTTGTCAGTCAGTGTGACTATGGTCTTCCAGTTCAAAGCCTCTAACAGACAGGACTTTAACTCCAAAGGTGGCCTTCCTAACACTATACAGATGCTACAAGGCTCTAGAAGTAGCCTCTGCAGCTATTGCTTTCTCCTGGGTGTTTCACTTAGGCACACAGTGCCCAAGAATCAGCAAAAGATAGGGTGGGGCAAAAGCTGGCATTCTCCATTGATAATCTCCTTTTGAATATCCTCTTTTCAATTTCTAGCCTCTCTGGGAACCTAGGACTCTGACCTCTGTCTCCAAAGTCTGAATGACAAGGAAACTTTATGCTTGGCCTTAGAAAATGCCAGTTAAATATGCATTTCCTAGAATGTGCTTCTTGGCTTTATAGAATCAAATTTCAAGTTTCTACCTGCTTTCAAATGAATTTCAGAGCTCTGAGGCAGTTTGTAAAAATATTTATATAGTATGTTTGCTAATGGTAGTAAGTTAATCAAATCAAAGCTATTGTGGCTCAACACACAGATAAAGAAAGTCATTTATTTTTTTGAATATTTGTAGTTTCTGCAATCCATTCATTTATCCAAGGTTGCCAAGTGAGCATATTTTTCAATACTACCATATCTTTATATTATGTCCTAGTCAAAAATAAAAAAGAAACAATCTTTTCTCTTTTATTTGATTACCTCATATTATATACTATTATAGAGATTATGAAAAAAAATGTAACTTTTACATTTTTATTGGTTTCAAAATAAGAAATTGGAACCTTAGTAGCTTTCCTATGTGACTAATGAAGCTGTTAAAAATTATAATCATGGGACCAGTGAGATAGTTCAATGGGTAAAGGGCTTTCTGTCAGGCCTGATGACCTGAATTCAACCAATGGGATCAACATGGTAGAAGGAGAAAACTATCTCTTTCTCTCTCTCTCTCTCTCTCTCTCTCTCTCTCTCTCTCTCTCTCTCTCTCTCACACACACACACACACACACACACACACACACACACACACTCAATTATAGTATTTATATTATAAAAGCATACTAAGAAAGATAGTTTAGCAGTTAAAATTCTTTGTGCTCTTACTGAAGCTCCACATTTGGTTCCCAGCACCCACACCTAGGAGATAAAAAGCACATGTAATTCCAGGTCCAAGGGATCCAACACCCTCTTCTGGCCTCCATGGATATTTCACTCACATCCACATGGAAACACATACATATAATTTTCAAAACTAAAAATAATTCTTACAAATTTAACATTTCAAAGACTCCTAATTTAAATATCCTTGGTATGTTTTAAAGTTTTCTAAATACTTTGTATTGATACTAAATGTCTCTGTTGTGGGATAATAAGAACCTTCTCGATTACTTCTGAGTTCATTAGACATGGTTCTGATGGATTTTCATAGTTTTCTTTTTTCACTTTCCAGTGTTACTAAAACACTACTTACTAAATAAAAATATTAGGGCCATCCAAAATCTTTAAAAAGAATGAGAGAATTTGATGAATTTTGCACTGACTGGAGCTGTGTTCCTTTTAAACTTTGATGCATATAGAATCCTTCAGCCATGTCTAACAGAATGGACAGTCAGATGAGGAGTTGTGTGTAAGTTTGCTGGTCAAATTTCCAGCAGTTATCATAAGAAATTTGTCCAATAAATATGTATATAACTCAATCATAACATTGCTTTTTCAGAAATGAACTGCTTTTAATTTTTTGTCCTAACTAGGCACACTGTAGAAGAGATTAGAATCCTTAAAATGGAAAGTTACTGTCTTGATTGATCTCTTTGAGTACTCTGGAGGTTTAAGTAAAATGTTTCACATTGGCCCATATGTTTGAATGTTTAATCATCAGGGAATGGCTTTATTTGAGAAGTATTGGAAGGGATAGCCTTTATAGAGGAAGTACATCACTGAATATGGGTTTCAAAGGCCCACACTAAGTCCAGTGTAGTTCTGCTTTCCCGAGGATCAGGATGCAACTCTCAGCTACTGTCCCAGAATCGTTAGTGTGTCAAAACTCCCATGCTGCCATGAGTATAATGAACTAACCCTCTGAAACTACAAGCAAGCCCACAATTAAATTCTTTCTTTGATGAGAGTTGCCTTGGCCATGGTGTCATTTCACAGCAATAAGACACTGGCTAAGACAAATAGTATCTTGGTAAATCTCTGCTTTGTCAGGAGTCTTTCTTATACTTTCTATTTGTGTTTTCTAAACTGAAATCTACTGATGACATTGTCATACTCTGTATCTTAAATGTTTTCTGGAGTTCTATGCAGTCAAGAGTTGCCTCTTGCTATTAAGAAATGGTGAAAACATTTTAAAAAAATACAGTCTAATAATCAGTCTTCTAGCTCTCAGCATGCCTCAAAAGGCACTGGGAACCCTCAGTCTCTTTTATTTTCTCTCTTTTATTCATACCCCAACTATGAGATGAACAGCTTTGCCACATGCTGCTGCAACAAAGCTCTGTTTTAGCCTAAGCCCCAAATCAGCAAGCCAATAGATCATGAGCCAAACTTCCAAAACAGCCAGAGCAGAGCTTTCCTCTTTTGAGCTGATGATTTCAAGTATCTATTGCAATATCTGAAAGCTAGCTCACAGTGTGTAATTCCAGTCTTTAGTGTTCAGGACATTGCTAAGTGCACATTTCTATTTTTTAAGTTAATATGAGCTTTGTAATGATTGACTTATGTTCCCTTCAATGAATAAAGCCTATAATTTTCTCTTACATAGTCAATATTTAAGCAATTAGACACCATAATTCAGTACTTTCCTACATTTGTTCTCAACAGATCTTCTCATACACTTCTCCCTGTGCCCTGTTCCTGATTGTCATGGGTGGAACATACTGTTTGGATGATGGGTGAAGCCTCAGCCTCCCCAAGGCTCACCAAAATGTCCCCATTCACTCATCCATTGATCCAGAAGACTGGTGACAGAAAGGAAAATTGTGCACCAGTACAATGAAAACACACTGTGGGAAAGAAAGATTGTTTTGTAAGAGTTGAAAACATCTGTTTATCTGAACATAGTGTATCAAGGAAGTGGAAAAGAAGTATTGGAAAGAGAAGGAGTAAGGTAATTATCTAGGTGGAAGAATGAAGGCAGAGTAGGGAGCAATTGCTATAGGCATCATGCAAAGACCCTGAGGCTAGAAAAAATCATGAAATTCTGGCATGTCACAGCAACTGAAATTAATTCAGTATGGCTAAATAACTGGATATTCTTTTTCTGTAACTGAGCAAAAAGAAAAGGCTCCAAAACACAGATGCTTGCTCAAGATTATAGTCAAGGAAGTGTAAACCAAGGGTAATTTCCCAGGCAATTCATTTACAATTATGATCATTACCTTCCGAGGTTTAATCTCCACCATAAGGGTATGTCTGATAGATGTATTTTCACCCAGTTATTTTCTCCACGTCTGCCTTTGTTTGCATCACTGTGCTTGCCTTTGGCACACATAGTATCCTCTCATCTAATCATCAAGGACTTGTCCTTCCTGTCTCTCATCACTCATGTCATTCTTTCCATCTCTTCTCTGGATCTATAAATGTGGCCCCCACTTGAGGGGTCAACATATCTAAAACTTATACTTTCCCTTTGATGCCATAAAATTTAGCTTCTGCTTCACCCCTTACTCAGGAGACAGCTTCAGGTTTGCTGGCATTAAAGCAGGGCAGGCACTTAGATACAAACTTCCTACACAACTGGCACCCCTTCATAGTCAGTTGTTTCTCTAACTTGCTGGGGCAGAGGGCAATAAAATTACATGTGAGTCTCACAATAGTCATTTTCCCTGAAATAGTCACAGGGCACTTGAGTCTATAACTGTAGCAGGCACATGTATTACACAATATGGGCAGAAGCCGGCATAAAAAACATGGAAAAAATGGGTCTCATTGGGTAAATGGCAGGTCTGACAACCTGAGTTTGAGCCTTGGGACCTATGTGGAGGACAGAACTGACTCCTATTGAAAATTGTCCTCTGACATCCACATGTGCACCTAGTGCATGTGTGCTCACACGCACACTCCCACACACAAACACACATACACACTATGATAAAATATATTAATTATATGAATAAATTAATTAAATGTATGAAGGGTCTGCTCTACTTGTTGAGAAGCATTCCCATTTTTGCTGAGACACAAGTAATTGTTAAAATTTTTATTTCATTATTTTATTGGCAGTGACACAGGAGAAACACATGATTCACTAAGAAGTAAATGTATGTGTGTTTCAGTTCTATATTGCCAACCTAAAGGCTTGGAGTGGCTCCATATTTCATAGACAATTAAACTCAATGAGTCAACAGCAGGATTAATTATTCCTCTATTCTCCTCCACAGCCTATTCATTCTTCAGTGTCCTGTCCCAGTAAATGACACCACCTTCCACTTTTCAAAATTCAGTGACTCAGTGTCACGGTGACCATGCTCTGATGCCTCAGTACCCTCACTAGACTCTCGATTATCCCCATGTGTGGGTTGCTGCTCCAGTATGGTACATCAGTTGCACTACACAGATGACATCAAAAGTCTCCAACTCTGCTTCTGTGCACATACTTAACCCTTCAACCTATAACCTTGATATCAGTCTGAGTCACTATTCACAAACACAAACTCATTCTCTAGCCTAAGGAATGATGCCTCCTACAAGGGACTAGCACTTCCCACTTCAACTGATTTAACTAAAACAATCTCCCCTCAGACATGACCACTCCATAAGGAAAACTTATTCATTGAACCTCTCTTTCTGGGTGACTCTGTGTTGTATCAAGTTGACAACTAATTATTCCATGATCTAACTCTCTTCCTTGTTTTTGCCTGAGTGGAATCATTTCTTCTGTCTGGAATCTTCTCCACACTTACTGTGTGAAAATACATCTTCACTTCAAAACATGCTGTTATCAACCTCTTTTATTAACCTCAGTCTTTGTCCCTCATTCACATGTATAAGCTATAGTATTCACAAGCTTCATTCATTATTTTGCTTTAATGAGTATAATGGATTTCAACATTGTGCTGTTTATCTTACTTAAATATATATATATACTATTTTAGAATTTCTCTATATAACCAAAACATATTAAATTTCTCTCCTAGAAAAATATCATTATATACTTATTTGTTAATAGAAGCAGGATCCAAAAGAACACTAACTTTGAAAGGTGATGTCATTCATTTTACATCTTTTGTCTAGTTTCTAATTTGTCTATGGTCCACTTTTTTTCCATGTCAGGTGCAAGGCTCTTTGAAGTTTACTGTTTTTGAATGAATAGCACAGACAAATCCTGCCCACATGAATCCTGTGAATGTAGGAGCATCTGGGAAGAAGCAATCAGAAGAGCCTTGCTTCACTGGACATGGATGGGCATCTGATGGCTATTATCCAGGAGGGAGACCTTGCCCTCACCCCAAATACTATTGTTTCCTATTTACAGGTGTTGTAAGAAAATGACCTCCTATGTCTAGAGAAAATTCAGCCTGATTATGTCTATACCACTCAGAAGGGATGCAAACAAAATCAAAGAACTGGGTGTTTATGCTGAAAATATCCAGGCCCCTCCATTCATAAATGGGAAAAGCCAATGGTTCAACCTATTTCTATGCCTACTGACTGAAAGCAAGTCCACAGCTCATTAGGTAGAAAATTCTGCTTGTCTCCTTGTATTCCTGCATAAAATGGTGATAGTCATGTACCTACTCCTCTGTGCTGTTCAAACTAAATGAGAAAATATCTTCAAATAATTCTCTTTGGCTCATAATAACTGTTCAATACTTCTTGGCCTTATGGTATCATGTGCATTCAGTTAATACTCATGTGAGTGTGATAGCATAAATAGTTTAAAATGTGAATATGATGATTATTCAATTGAGAGATTAAAATTAATATAATCCAGCCCATTCCTCCAAGTCACTTATATCCAAGCCAATTTTAACTTGGTTTCTGGCTCTCTATAAGAATATTTTTCCATTAAACTTATTACTTTGTACCTTTTAATAATTTAAAACTATGAATACATCATTTCACACTGGCTCCTGTCATACCATTTTACTCTGTGTGTTTGAGCTTAATATCTACTACTACTTAAATCATGGGTCAGTGAGAAAGGACTGGTAGCTGAGCAATGCACTTTTCCTCAAAGTAGCAAATGTAATCATAACAAAAATGAGTGTTCCAAAGAGTTATAGACCTAGAACAGTAGGGAAACACTTAGGTTTAAGTCATGTGGCATCAAGGAGAACACAAAGAAACCTTAACCTCATCAGGCGCTACCCTATAGGCATTACAGGCAATAATTAGATATCAGAAAAACAGCATTGAATTTACAGTCAAAATTCAAAAGTTATCAAATATTGAAAGTGGGCAAGACTCAGTTTACCCTGGGAAATACAAGTTTTAAATTAGAATGTCTCTGAACAATAATCAATGTCACAGTGTATTCACAATCAATGTCAGCTTACTCTGCTCTGGTAAATATTTTTGAAAAATGAACACTCCATAGAGAATACAATTGTCAATTTGAAGCAGTCTGATATCTGTTCCCTTGTTTATCCATCATGTATGCATGAGTTTGGCTAACATCCAGCAACTAAAAATATAGGCTTAGGATATAGACCCATGGGATAACACTTGTCTAGCATATATCAGGTGCTGGATTCAATCCCCAGAACTGCCATAATAATAATAATAATAATAATAATAATAATAAATATATTAAAAATAAGACTGTTCAAGTTTTGGCTTCAAGAATTCAGGTAAGATAGGCTATTTTTCAAAGAATGATTTTTTTCCAGGTCCAAAATTATGAAATTAAAACCAAACTTAGCCAGAGAAGCTAAGCTGGAATGTGGAAGCCAAGAAAGCCAGCAGTCCAGCTGGGCAGATGGTGAGCAGGAAGCTACCCTGGAACTCAGCTCTGTGATACAGCAGCTGCAGAGAGCAAGAGCTTAAGTCCCAGGCTCTGGGATACTTAGCTGAAAACCCAGCTTTGTCACTTCCTGTCTGTGCAGCCTGGACAAGTCAACCATCTCAAGCCTTAGTTCTCTTTTGTAAAGTGGAAAATGGAGGCATTTTCTTAACATAGTTACCTGGGTCCCTTTGAGATGTCATCAAGTTCTTTATACTTGGTCTATAAGAAGCAGTCAGTGAACTGGACCACTCCGTTCAGATTCCCAGCACCCACATTAAAAAGCCAGCCACAATGGGAAGGCAGACATGGAAGGATCTACATGGAAGGATCTATGGGTTCCTTGAAAAGACAATCTAGTGGAGTCAATAAAGTCGAGGTTCAGTGAAAGACTAGTCTCAAAAAAAAAGAATGATAGAGGAAGACTACTTACTGATACTAAACTCTGGCCTCCACATATGGACACATGCACCCACACATACATATGCAGGAACAAAAGCATACACACATGTACGGCATATACACAAAGAAACACCGTAGTGCATATACCAAGAACTCAGGCAAGTTCTTCTATTTTTAGAATTAGAAATATTAATGCTATCAATATTGGTATTGGTGCAATTACTAATTGAATTACTGTTCCATCAAACATCATTATAATTGTTCTAGGAGCCTGAAGGAAAAAAAATGTTGATTGATGATAGTATTGGGTACTAGGAACATCATTAAAATATATGAGGAGCTCTAGGCAGTCTACAGAATATGATCTCTGGGCCCACACATTTTTAAAAACTTCATCAATGTTCTGGAAAAATGGCCTCCCAAACTGCTCTTCCAGAGTTCCATCCCCAGAACCCACATTTGTCAGTTCACAACTACCTATAACTCAAGTTCCAGGGAATCTGATACCCTCTTCTGACGTCCACAGGCACCTGCACACATGTACACAGACATACATTTAAAATGATAATAAAAATATCTTTATATACTTCATCAAGTCATCTGACTTCTTTATGACATTTTTTTCTGTTATTAAAAGAAAGCAGACCCTAACCAGGATAGTATCCTAAAGTGATATATACTTTAAGAACACTATTTTAGTGGCTAGAAAAAATAATCAAATGCATTTTTGCTTGAGGAACAATGACATAGTAAAATTGAACAGTCTTGGGTTCTTATTCTGGAATTTCTCAAGTGTTAACTGTAAGACACTGGGTCAGTCAATGGCCAAATCTCCTGAATCCTCAGATTACCATAGACTGTGTTAACTAACTTCTCATGGATAACAGAGCCCCTGACAGGGTAGTGCAACTTGAGGTAGACTGTCAATAACACTCAGGTCCCTTCCCCACAAGAACATGTAATAAAATGCCTCATTAGGGGAATACAGCGAAATCTGTGGTTTCTGCCACTTTTATGTGAAGATATTTCAAACACATTTTATATTCTGGCAGAGGTCTTAGCCGTCTCTTTTAATTTATGATGAGGGCATGGCACATTTAAAAATGAATTCCTTGGCATATTATTTCACTCTAGAGAGAAAAAAATACTTGGCTTCATAACAGCTGGCTGGCCATATTAGATGGACTACAGTCTTTTAAAGTCGGGGTAACAACATGAAGCTTTAAGTGTAACCCACTGCAGGAAATGCAACTGAATACTCAGATCGACTTAATAATAGTATTTTGAAAGAAATGAACACACACACACACACACACACACACACACAAAATGAAGCTTTTGCAAAACAATAAACTGCTTTGTGCAATGCCTATAAGAAGCATGCAAGAGACTGGAGAGGTAGCTCAATTGATGACTCCAGTGCCCACATAAAAAGCCAGGCCCAATGGTACAGCTTTTTAATACCAGAACTGGGGGGTGGGGGTGAGGCTGAATAAAGACAAGCATATCCCTGGATCACAATGGTCAGCCAGCAGCAGAATCAATGAACTACAGATGAGTGAGAGACCTTGCCTCACAAAATAAGGAAAAGAACAACCTCTCTCTCTCTTTCTCTCTCTCTCTCTCTCTCTCTCTCTCTCTCTCTCACACACACACACACACACACACACACACACACACACACACACACACTTCATCCCTGAATTAAAACGTTAAAATTGAACGTTCCTATAAATATTGGCACATGTGGTCACAAGAATGGCTTTCCACTAAAATCATCCCTGTCTGCTGTCTCTCTTCATGCCTACAAAGTTGATTTATTTCAGCGTTCAATGTGGCTTTTCAAGTATTTCCTTTGAAATGTTTCAATGTGCTGGGTAAACAAAACACTTACGGTATGCACACCCGAACACCTCAATTCGCATTCCAATTCTGCCCTTGGGGTTCCATTCTAGAGGGATGAAGCGCAGAAACCTGGCTTTGATAGAAGGCTGGAGTCTATAGTACACAACGCTGTCTGCATTCACGTTTCCAGCAAAACCCTGGAAGAAAAGGGAAAGAAGGAATTCAGGGTATCTGGAGACTGTGTGCACACCCAGCCTTTACCATCTTGCCTGTGAAAAGTGCCACTTTAAGGAAATCAGATGAACAGTTTTGTGTCTCCATCCACAGAAGTGACTGTTACCTACTTTTCTTTGTATTAAGAGAAGTTTTAAATTACATCATACTCATTAAATCAGCTTTCAACTACAATACCCTCAGTAAAAATTGCTTCTGCAAAACACAGATTAAATGTAAAAGTGTGCGTGCCTGAGGCTGCCAGCATCACAAACAGCATGGAAAAGCCCAGAAAATAATCTCTCAGAATTGAAAAACTATTACCTGATTCAGCAAAGAAATTGCTCACCTGCTTCAGCTATTGCCCTTTCTCAGCTCCCTCATTAGCATAAACAAAAGCCTCCCCCAAGTAGGAACCATGGTCTTTATAACAGCTGCTAAGCTTCATCAGCACACTGCCTCATACATGTCCAGAGCTGTAAAGGAAAACTGGAAGCAATGAGTATTTGGAAAGACCTGTGATTAGACTTACAGACTCTGGCTCTGGAAAACTAGAGAGACCTTTGAAATGATGCTAAGCCAGCACAGTCAAATTGCAGATGAGGAAATTAAAGGTCAGAAAGGTGGCAAAAAAATCTCTGGTGTCTGCAAAACCATTACACTGAGTGAGGCTGTGCTGGTTCCTTCCACAGTATTAGGGCACGGCAAATATACACAGAACTCAATATCTTAGCTACTTCTAAAAACATTTTTAAAGATTTATTGATTGATTGATTGACTTTTGTTTTATGTTATGAATACCTACATGCACATATGCAAACCATGTATATGTCTGGTGCCTGGAAAGGACCAAAGAAGGCACTGGATCCTCTGAACAGGATTACCATTGTGAGACTCCATATGAGTGCTGGGGACCATAGATGGGCATCTGCAAGAGTAGCAAGTGCTCTTCACTTCTGAGTCATATCTCCAGCCCTGAGCCATTTTTATCTTCCCTAGCATGAGATTTCACATCCAAAGAAATCAGCATGAAGCAGAAGCTGTTTCCATCATTTATATTTCATCTTTATTGCTTCTCCACCTGTCTCCTCCAACTCTTTTACCCCTCTCCCTCCTCCTCCTTCTCCTCCAATTTTTTTTTTTTACACTGTCACAAATGGTTTATGTAGGAAAGACATAGGAATGATGCTTTGTCAGAGTCAGATGCAGGCTCATGATGACAGGTCTCCCTAATGCTCGTTGATAAGACACCAGCTAAGATTGCTAAGACATGGGCATCTGATTCCATTATTACTATTTAGCACTAGTATTTGCCAAAATAATTTCTAATACACTATAAAGAAAGTATTACATGTTTAAAAAATCAACTTATGTTATTCCCTTAGCAATAAGTCAACTTCTGCCTGTTTATCAGTAACCCACTCACCAAGTTTTCAGGGTGCCATGCCATGTACAGATTGCTACTTGAAAATTAAATCTCAAATCTGGGCACCTGTGATCTTTAGTCCTCATCAACTTTGCTGTCTTTGGAACTAGGAACAACAAGAAGGAAGGAAGGAAGGAAGGAAGGAAGGAAGGAAGGAAGGAAGGAAGGAAGGGAGGAAGGAAGGAAGGGAGGAAGGAAAAACAAACTTCGGAGTGCTTCTGCGAGAGGGTTTCCAAAAGGCAGGACTGACTCTGAATGTGGGTGATACCTCCAATGGGCTGGGATCCTTGACTGAATAAAAATGGAAAATGGGAAATGTAAGCAAAGCATTTGTCACTCTGCATTCCGACCAAAGCCTTTGCTGCCATGGCTTTCCCTCTGTGACAGAGTTACTCTCATCTCATAAACCAAAAGTCAACTTTCCCCTCATTTATTTTTAGTGGGTGTTTGGACAGAAAAATAAGAAAAGCAACTACATCTCTCCTACCATCCCTACCGTGACCACCCAGTTCCACAAAGCACACTCTCAGCAGAACAGTCCTCATAGCCTTTCTGTTTGCTGCCTCCATTAACATCCTCACTCTCCACCCTTTTTCCAGCCATCAGCCAGTAAGATGTGGGCAGAATTACGGTACCTCCTCCCCTGCCTTCTTTAGCTTTCAGACAAAATCCAAACTCCTCATCAAGTGTGACAACCATAACTGGGGTGTAGTCCCATGAAATCTCCTTGCAAAGGGCTAACTCATTCCTGGTTAAGGCCGTTGCATAGCAGTCAACTGTATTCAACCACTTCCTCCAGTCTTGTTCAGTCTTGTCTAGGTCTCTATCTATACAGCCTCCACCGGAGGCAGTCTTCTCCATCACAGCTCGGGTTCTAATGTAGCACATGTGGCCTCCACGTCAGCTCTTCTGTTTCACATTCTTCCTGCTTCTCATCATTTGCATGCTCTGTTTACTATTTTCAGTTCTTTATCTTTTCTTTCACCTTTACAATATTCTTTTCTTTTATTATGAATAAAGTCATATTTTGTTATCAGTGTATATCCTTGTTCAATCTCCCCTCCCCCTTCCACCCTTTCCAGTCAGTCTCTCTTCTCCACATCTCCCCATCTCCTCCCCAGCAAGAGCAGGATGTCCAAAGGACCCAATACGGCTTAGTTCAGTGTTCAACTCAACTCTTGGCAGATCCAGTTTCCTCCCCTCAAATCAAGACTGAGTCTGGTGTTCCTCTAGAGGGAGTGGGATCCAAGGTGCCAGTCCAAGGGTTTTCACATCCCAAGCTATTCAGGGTTTGTGGTTTGCAGCTTGGACATGCTTTGCTTTTTGCTTTTTTATTTAGAGTCCACTAATGAGTAAGTACATCCCCTGCTTATCTTTCTGGGTTTGTGATACCTTGCTCAGGAGGTTGTTCTCCAAATCCATCCATTTGCCTGCAAATATTAGGATATCATTTTTTCTTACTGCTGATTAGTACACCATTGTGTAGATGTAACACAGTTTGTTAATCCATTCATCAGTTGAGGGACATCTAGGTTGTTTCCAGGTTCTTGCTATTAGGAATAATGCTGCTATGAACATAGTTGAGCTAATGCCTTTGGAGTGTGAATGTGCATTTTTAGGGTATATGCCCAGAGGTGGTATTGCTGGATCCACGGGGAGATTGATTCCCAGTTTTCTGAGAAACCACCATACTGCATTTCAGAGTGGCTGAACAAGCTTACACTCCCACCAAAAATGGAGAAGTGTTTCCCTTGCTCTGCACCTCTCCAGCATAGGCTGTCATCTGTGCCTTTTATCTTAGTCAATCTGACAGGTGTCAGGTGGTATCTCAAAGTTGTTTTGATTTGCATTTCTCTGATGGCTAAAGATGTTGAACACTTTTTCAAGTGCCTTTCAGCCATTCGTAATTCTTCTGCTGCGAATT
The DNA here is from genome assembly GCA_004025045.1 of Sigmodon hispidus. Lineage (NCBI taxonomy): Eukaryota > Metazoa > Chordata > Mammalia > Rodentia > Cricetidae > Sigmodon > Sigmodon hispidus. The sequence goes on from PVIH01002962.1 coordinate 136,661, forward strand.
CCCTTTTTAGTTCTCAACCCCATTTTTTGATTGGGTTGTTCATGATTTTAGCTCTAGTTTCTTGAGTGCTCTATATATTTTATAGAGCAGTCCTCTATCACTTGTAGGGTTGGTGAAAATCTTTTCCCATTCTGTAGGCTGTTGTTTCATTCTATTGACTGTGTCCTTGACTTTACAGAAGCTTCTGTTTCAGGAGATCCCACTTATTGATTGTTGTTCTTAGTGTCTGTGCCACTGGTGTTACATTTAGGAAATGGTCACCTATGCCAATGTGTTGGAGGATATTTCCCACTTTCCTTTTTATCAAGTTCAGTGTTGCTGGGTTTATGTTGAGGTCTTTGATCCACTTGGATTTGAGTTTTGTGGAGGGTGATAGGCTTGGATCTATTTGCATTTTTCTACAAACTACCATCTAGCTATGTCAACACCATTTGTTAAAAAGTACTATCTGTTTTCCACTGAATATTTTGGGCCTCTTTGTCAAAGATCAGGTGTTCATAGGTTGATCCACAAGTCTGTTTTTATGCCAGTACCAGGATGTTTTTATTACTATAGCTCTATATTATAACTTGAAGTCAGGGATGGTGATGCCTCCTGAGGTTCTTTTGTTGAGCAAAATTGTTTTGGCAAACCTGGCTTTCCTGTTATTCTAAATGAAGTTGAATATTGTTCTTCCAAGGTCTGTAAAATATTGTGTTGGGATTTTGATGGGCATTGCATTGAATCTGTAGATTGCTTTTGGTAGAATTGCCGTTTTTAATATGTTGATCCTACCTACCCAGGAATATGGGAGAGCTTTCCATTTTCTGATATCCTCTTCAATTTTTTTCTTCAATGATTTAAAGTTTTTGTCAAATAGATCTGTTACTTCTTTGGTTATAGTTACTCCAAGGTAGTGAATGGTGTTTGCAGCTATTATAAAGGGTGATGTTTCCCTTATTTCTTTTTCAGCCCTTTTATCTTTAGTGTATAGGAGGGCTACTGATTTCTTAGAGTTAATCTTGTATCCTGCTACATTGCTGTAGGAGTTCCCTGGTAGAATTTTGTGGGTCACTTATGTATACAATCATATCATCTGCAAATTGAGATAGTTTCACTTCTTCTTTTCCAATTTGTATCCCCTTAATCTCCTGTTGTTCTCTTATTGCTTTAGCTAAAACTTCGAGAACTATGTTAAATAGACAAGGGAAGAGAGGATATCCTTATCTAGTTCCTGATTTTAGTGGGATTGCTTTGAGTTCTTGTCCATTGAGTTTGATGTTGGCTGTCGGCTTCTTGTAAATCGCCTTTATTATATATAGATATTTCCCCTATATTCCTGATTTCTCCAGGACTTTTATCATAAAGGAGTGTTGGATTTTGTTAAAGGCTTTTTCAGCATCTAAGGATATGATCATGTGGTTTTTATCCTTCAGTTTGTTTACAAGATGGATGACATTTATGGTTTTTCATATGTTGAACCATCCCTGCATTTCTGGGATGAAGCCTACTATATATCATGGTGGATGATATTTTTATATATTGTTGCATATGGTTTGCCAAATTTTTGTTGAGAATTTTAGCATCAATATTCATGAGGGAAATTGGTCTGTAATTCTCCTTCTTTGTTGTGTCTTAGAGTGGCGTGGATATTAGGGAAATTGTGGCCTCATAAAAGGAATTTGGCAATATTCCTTCAGTTTCTACTGTATAAAACATTTTGAGAAGTAATGATAGTAATTCTTCTTTTAATGTCTGGTAGAATTCTGCACTGAAACCATCTGTACCTGGGCTTTTTTTTACTTGGGAGGCTTTTAATGACAGCTTCAATTTCCTTTAGGTTTATAGGTCTGTTCAGTTAATTAATCTGGTCTTCATTTAATTTTGGTGAATGGTACCTGTCCAAAAAGCTGTCCATTTCTTCTAGGTTTTCCATTTTTGTGGAATAGAGGTTTTCAAAGTATGATCTGATAATCCTCTGGATTTCCTGGGGGTCTGTTGTTATGTCTCCCTTTTCATTTCTGATTTTGTTGATTTGGATACTCTCTCTCTACTTTTTGATTAGTTTGGATAAGGGCTTATCTTGTTGACTTTCTCAAAGCACCACATCTTGGATTCATTGATCTTTGTATTGTTCTTTTTGTTTGAATTGTATTGATTTCAGCTCTAAGTTTGATTATTTCCTGCCATCTGCTCCTTCTAGGTGAGTTTGCTTCTAATTCTTCTAAGATTTTCAGCTGAGCTATTAGTTCTCTAGTGTGGGATCATCTAGGTTTTTCATATAGGCATCTAGTGTTATGAATTTTCTTAAGACTGCTTTCATTGTGTCTCACAAGTTTGGGTACATTGTGTATTCATTTTTGTTAAGTTCTAGGAAAACTTTGAATTCTTTCTTAATTTCTTCCTTGACCGAGAGGTGGTTCAGCTGAGTGATGTTTAGTTTCCATGAGTTGGTAGACTTTCTTTGATTTTTGATGTTGTTGAACTCTATCTTTAGGCCCTGGTGGTCTGATATGATACAAGGGATTATTTCCATTTTTTTTGTATCTGTTGATATTTGCTTTATGAACAATTATGTGGTCAATTTTAGAGAAACTTCTGTAAGGAGCTGAGAAATATGTATATTCCTTTGCATTTGGGTGGAAGTTACTATAAATATCTACTAAATCTATTTGCATCATAACCTCTTTTAGATTCCTTATTTCTCTGTTGAGTCTCTGTCTGGTTGACCTATCCAGGGGTGAAAGTGGGGTATTGAAGTCTCCCACTATTAGAGTGTGAGAATTGATGTAGGATTTGAGCTTTAGTAGTGTTTCTTTACATAGATAGGTACCCTTATATTAGCGGCATAAATATTCAGGCCTGAAATTTCCTCTTGAACAATTTTTCCTGTGATGAATAAGTAATGTCCATCTTGGTCCTTTAAATTGCTTTTAGTTTAAAGTCTATTTGTTATATTAGGATGGCAAACCCAGCTTGTTTCTTAGGGCCATTTGTTCGGAAAATCTTTTCCCAACCCTTTACTCTGAGCCTGTGTCTGTCTTTGTGGTTGAGATGTGTTTCTTGTATGCCACAGATGATGGCTTCTGTTTTTGTATCCATCTTGGTAGTGTGTGTCTTTTTATAGGTGAATTGAGTCCATTGATATTTAGGGATATTAGTGACCACTGATTGATATTTCCTGTTATTTTTGGTGGTAGCTTTTATGTATTTCCTTTCTCTGGGTTATTCTTCTGTGGGATTACTGAATATTTGTGGTTTATGGGTGTATCTGGGATCCTTAAGTTGGAGTTTTCCCTCTAATGCTTTCTGGAGTTCTGGGTTGGTAGATAGGTATTGTTTCAGTCTGACTTTGTTATGAAATATCTTGTTTACTCCATCTATTGTGATTGATAATTTTGTTGGGTATAGTATTCTAGGTTGGCAGCCATGCTCTTTTAGTGTCTGTATAACTTCTGACCAAGATCTTCTTGCTTTCATCATTTCCTTTGTATAGTCAAGAATTATTCTGATGGGTCTGCCATTATAGGTAAGTTGGCCCTTTTCTTTTGAAGCTCTTAAATTTTTTTTTGTTCTGTATGTTTTGTGGCTTGATTATTATATGGCGAGTGGACTTTTTTGGGGGGTCATATCTATTTGGTGTTCTGTAAGCTTCTTTTATATTTATAGGCATTTCCTTCTTTAAGTTAGGAAAGTTTTCTTCTATGATTTTATTGAATGCTTTATCTGTGCCTTGAGCTGGTATTCTTCTCCTTCTTCTATTCCTGTTATTCTCAGGTTAGGTCTTTTCATGGTGTCAAAGATTTCCTGAACATTTTGAGTTATGACTTTTTTGGTTGTAGTATTTTCTTTGACTGATGTATCTATTTCTGCTACTGAGTCTTCCACTCCAGATATTCTCTCTTCCATCTCTTGGATTCTGTTGGTTATGCTTGTATCTGTAGTTCTAGCTCTATTCTTCAGATTTTCTATTTCTACCTTGCCTCATTTGTGCCTTTTTTATTGCTTCTTTTTTCAGTTTTTAGTTCCTGGAATGTTTCTTTCAATTTTTGGTTTACCTTTTCTTGTTTTTTTTCCCCCTAGGATTTGTTCATCTCTTCCAATTTTTTATTTGTATTTTCTTCTATTTCTTTAGGGAATTTTTTTTATCTTCTTTGAAGGCTTCAATAATCTTCATAAAGGTGTTTTTGTTGTTGTTTCCTTCTGTTTCCTCTTCATTGCTTTGTTCAGGTCTTGGTGTTGTAGAACCACCAGTTTCTTCTGGTGTTGCCTTGTTGTTCTTTATATTATTATATGCATTTTTGCACTGGTTTCTCCCCATGGCTTTTGTGGTTCCCAATTAGACAGTCGCTAGTCAGTTGTGACAAGAGGGCTTGTTTGTCTCCTGTCTCCTCTGAGCAAGTGGTCTGCTCTATCTCTGACTCTGCTCTGGATAGGGGTCTGAATTTCAAAGCCTCAGTCCTTCTCTGAAGCTGCAGTTCACCCTGGAGGCAGGGTCGGCCTGCAAGGTCTCCTCTTTTAGGTGTGGCTGGAGGAGCCCCTCACAGCCAAATCCTAGCTCCTGTGTGCCCAGGGAGAGTCTGAGATCAGACTCTAGGGACTGACCCTGGTCCCCGAGAGGGACTCTCTGGATGGGTGGTCCAGGTGCCAGAATCTTCTCACATCTGGATGGGGGTCTGAATTTCAAAGCCTCAGTCCTCTTTAGTTTTGTATCTTACCCTACTAACAGGAATACGCCACTGAAGAAAATAGCCCGCAACTACGACAGTGCAATCCTTGCTTGGCTCAAGCTAACTCTCACCAAGACCCTTGGACATTTATGTTTGGGGACAACCAGGCTTGCAAACAAAATTAAACAAATTTAGGAGACTTCTCATATACCAGACCTCTCAGAGCACAGCCCAACCTAATAAGAGCATGTGCTATGTTGCTTATGACATAGAATGATCCAACATATCTCAGACATTCTGGTTCACAGAAGGGTTCCTCTGTCACTTTTCATGAACTTTGTAGATTTCCGTTACTGTTTTGCATTTGCTGTTTTCCAGAATGCAGGTAACCCAGTTCAACAACACAATCCTTGGATTCTGTGTCAGACCCTTTTAGAAAGTTCCACCATTTCCTGTTTCACTGGTCAAGATGTTTCACTAAGGCTTGGGTAAGAAAGATTATCACACTAGCAAAGCCCATTCTGCCTTATCTCTGCACTACAGTGGTTTCCATTTCTGTGCAGGTCAATAACATCTGCCTTTGAATTGGATGTCCGTGTAGTGAAATGTTTCTTTAAAGATGGTTGAGGCAGGGTACAATTTCCTAACTTGAACTACATGTTAAAATTGTCAGTGCAGAACCCCAGGCATTGATAAGTGTGTGTGTGTGTGTGTGTGTGTGTGTGTGTGTGTGTGTGTGAGTGTGTCTGTGTGTCTGTGTGTTTGCATGTGTCTGTTTATGTGTGTGTCTGTGTGTCTATGTATGTATGTGTTTATGTGTCTGTGTGTGTGTGTATATGCATGTGTCATACAGACCCTAGGCATTGCTATGTGTGTCTGTGGATGTGAACACATGTGTATGTATCTGTGATAATGATCTCAGGCACTGGTGTGTGTACAAATATGAACAATGTCATAAACATGCTAGGGATTGGTATTTTATGCAAGTCTGTAAATTCATGTGTTATGCATATAGGCATATATACATATACATGCATCTGAATTAACTCTCCACAACAAGGTAATATTTAGCCAGGGCTCAGAGCTTTATCTCCAGATATTGGACTATACATGATGTCTATCAGTTTATCTTATACCTTTGATTCTAATTCCTGGGTGCCACTGGCAGACTAATGTAATCTGTAATTATGATCTCTTTCCAGGTGAACAGGTGGATGATTAATTAGATGACCTTCAAAAATATCACATTTCCCCCAAAATTACTAGAATTTCACACATTTCAGATAAACGCACTACAATAATCTCAGCTTCTTAAGGGACTGGGATAAAAAGATTCTCATATTGACAGTGATAACAATCGGTAAATGGCATATAAACTTATATGGATAGCAATGTTTGTTATTTTTACCTGATTAACTTATAGTTTATTTAAAATCTTAAACATAAAGTATAAATATAAAATATATATAATTTGGATAAGCCATACAAATACCTTCCCTGGCATCGTAAAATTTTTAGCAGTTCTCCTTATAAAATTGTGGGACTGAAGAGAGTGGGGTCTGGAATTTTTAAGTAAGCTGTCATTCTTTCCATAATTATTTTGAAATACTAAGACACTACCATAGGAAGTACAGACATTGGGATGGCTGGCAGAAGCATCAGGAACCTTAACAATCTTTCCACTGCAAAGTCATTTGGAAAAATACATTACTATTTCTCACATCAAAACCAGACTGACAGCTTTTGCTTTCTGTTGCCTGGCCTGTCCACCTTTTTTAAATCCCCAAATAACCAAGATTCAGTTTTAGATTCAATGCTTACTGAGGAAGTTTTCAGAATGTCTGTGGCAGTGCAGGATTGATCCTGCATTACCTTATAAATGAAACTTTCAAGGCCCATTGTCAGATGTTAAATTCATCTACTTTGACTAGGAGATACTCTTCAATCTGTTATGAAAAAAAATCTAATCATATACCACCAAAATTCATAAAAAAAAAAACCCACAGATTTCTTTGTTGGTTTTGTTCTCTTCTTTGTGAAGGAACAGGGTTCACTATGTAATCAAAGATGGCTTCAAAATCAGCATCCTCCTGCCTCAGCCTCCAGGTACTAAGATCCAGGTGTCAACAGGAAATAATGATTTCAAATATGTTTTTCTCTCTGTTTTCCTTTTTTATTTAATTTTTTGGAGATTATATTTTAGTTATATTTCTTCCTTCTCTTTGCTTCTTAAAAAAATGCATTGTATGACCAAATTTATTCTGTTCTTTCAAGAGTTAGGCTTATAGTAGGACTCCATTAAGTGTGCTTTAGAAATTCAGAAACTTCCTTTTCCCACCTCACAGGTGAAAAGTGTGAGAGGGACCCAGAGTCTCCATTTCCAATGCATGCCATCATGATCAGAATGTGAGATGTCTCCCCCAGCCTCCAGTGCTTGACACTTTTTCCCAGCCCCACCTATTCCAAACAAGAAGATAGAGATGAAGACTCACTGGAGGAAGTGATTATTTGGAGGTATGTGGACCCTCAAATCTAATGCACAGTCCTGTCTCAGCCATTTCTCTCTTTCTGGTCAGCAGAAACGTGAGCAAGCAGCTGCCACAAAATCACCCAAACCATGGCTTCCCCAGATTACAGCCATATCCCTCAAGCCATAAACCAAATCAAATCCCACTCCCTCCCCGTTTGAGTTACCTCTTGTCAGGAGTTTAGTCACAGTGATAAGAAAAGTAGATAATGTTTCTGCCAAGCTGAGTCTGACACTGCACTCTCCCATCTTCTCAGTACAGAGAGAAATCCTGCTCTTTCTCTGTCCCTATTGTATCTCACAAGTCTTTCAGAGAATAAAAAGAATTTAGAAGGTTCTATTAGGGTTGCTAAGGAGAATAATAAGCAACCTTTGTTCCCTTGTGCTCTACTCCCAAACTATCACAAGCCAAGGAAACTTAACCAGGTCTGTTTTGGAGGCTTTATGTTGACTCCAAGCCTGCCTCCCAGGAGGGAATTCACTCCCAGGTCTAAGTCAGAGGCGCTAGGGAGGAACCTACTGCTAATATTCCCTAAGTGCTCATGTTGTCAAACTATCTTCCAAATGTTCCTGTTTGTATCCCTAGATTAGTGCTGCATACAACCTTCATCAGAGAAGGTTCCCATTACAGTGGCCATTAGTTAATACAGATACCAATAACTGGCCCACATGCCTAGACTATGTGATGCTGAAGTAACTGTCTCTAAATGCTATATCTACACTACCCCCTCCAAAGCTCAGGGAAAGTTTTAAAATAGTAAATGGAAAAAATGTATAAACCAGAGGACAGAGGATACACAGAACAAATCCATCCTCTGGACATAACATACTCATCATTTCTGAACTCTATTGCAGCTGTGTTGACTGGCTTGTGACCTCCAGAGCTCATGTGATGTTCATAGGTGACTTAGAAATGCATTCAAACCATGATGGCAATGTGGCACAACAGGTATACAAAATTGGTCCTGCCCATCACAATTTATCACAGATGGCAGAGGGGACTATGAGGTCCCATTCCTCCCTGATGGACTATTGTAAGTTAATAGTTGGTGGGAGAGGGACTGTCATTTTCTTCAGTGATGTAGCCACAGACAAGTTTCCTATATTCTGGTAAATAACATACCACCCAGCCCTATTCAGGCCCATCCAGGCACCTGTAGACTCGGGGCCACACCCACTGAAAGGAGACTCTAACGCAGAGGAGGGGCTTGTTGGGAAGAAAAGTGTTTTAAGGGAAGAGTGAAAGGGTTAAGAAGGGAGAATAAGGGTGAAAAATATCTAAAGTCTATTATAAATAAATATGAAGCAAAGAATTTTCAAAGTGTATTTCTCATGATTCTGAATCTGGGGTCTAAAAAGCCCAAGGTCAAGATTGTAGTCTCATTGTCAGTGAGCATCACTTCCTAACTTAAAGAATCCTACCTTTCTTCTCATGTGTAGAAAGGACAAAGGACCTCACCTAGCACCCAGGTGCCATTCATAAAAGCAGCAGTTACATTACCATGAATACCCTAGACCTAATGACCTACCAACAGGCTCTATCCACTGAATGTCATTGCCTTAAAGATCAGGATTTCAACATGCAAAGCTTGGAGGAGGCAAACGTCCAGATTACAGCACGAAGCAACTGTGTTCTGCGTTATCAATTTAAATGTCTTCAGCATGAAAATTTGTCACTCAGGGTAAGCCACAGCTGAAGCATTTTATGCAGCTTTAATATTGGTGACAATCCTGAGAAGTAGTTATTTTTGTACCCAATTTACAACTGAGGCAAATGAAAATTATAGAGGTTAGGCATCTAAAGTCACACAGCTAGAAAGTGGCGAAGAAAGAATTTAATTCTAGGCTGTTCTGACTCCAAAGCTCATAATTTAGCAAAGTCATCAAAAGGCTTCACTCCAGCAGAACAGGAACGCAACCCCTCCCCCCCACCCCTGGAGGGAGAGGGATCTATTTTCTTAAGTGTCTCCATGTTCCTCCTAGTTCATATTTAAAGTATTTCACACATCTGAGAATAATGCCACTTAGATTATGGCTGCACTGGGACTCAGCTCTATCCACTGACTTGCATAGAACAGAATAAGATTCTATTAAGTTTTACATTTTCTCCAATCTGCTGGAGAAGAATAAAAATAAGTGACACTGTTCATAAGGCTCTTGCATATAAACAGTAATTTCTCAAAGATAGAGTATAAGGTGCCATGCCATGATATGGCACATTCTAGATATTTCATTAAATATGGAAATACCCAGAAGTAAAAAAATAGGTTTATGTGATGCAAATTGAAAAGCTTAATTGTACTTTCTTTTCTGATTGTCTTGTGACTTCCAGACCCCATGTGATGTTCATAGGTGACTTAAAAATGCATTCAAACTATGATGGGGATGTGGCTCAGAGGTACAGCACTTGCCTAGCATGAACAAGGTCTTGGGTCTGATATTCAGTACTGAAAAATACATGCAGCCTGAGACAGTTCATGAGTTAATGAATTAAACCATTTCACAGGATTTTAAAGAATGTCCTAAGTGACTTTAAAGTTTATGGTGAGGTACAACAGCACTAATTTCTTCTGCAAATATTAATTGAACAAGTCATGTATAAAAGCCAAGATGTTTAAGAAACTCTTGCCTGTGGCAATTGGTAGGGAGCCATGAAACGTCACAGTCATAAATCAGAAACAGGAGAGCAGTTATACATAGTTACATAGCAGACGCAGACTGCATATAAATTGATCCAACTCCAGCCAAAATAAACAACAGGAACAGTAGAAATTCAATGAAACAAACCGACAGGCAAACATGAGAATCCTCTTGTCATTATTGATCTCTTTTATTACAAGAATTCTGGTGACCTACGTGTGACCTACAAGCGACCTGTTTGCAAATGCAACTTATTTTGCCATTGTCAGTTAACAGAGACACCAGCTAAATCACAGCCACAGGCTGTCAAAAATCTCTTCTTTATTTGATGTCAGCTATAAATCTTGACTAAATGTGTCTCCCAAGAGGTCCTTTGGTGTTAGAAAGTACAAAAGAAAAGCAAAGAAAAAACAAAAATTATTGAAAAGTGAGGGATTGGTCAACATAAACCCAGATAAGAAAAACTTGCAAACATATGTCAAAGAAGACACCATAACCACAGCTACAAAAGACTGAGCTAACTAAATTTCCAATGTGAATGTAATTCCCTTGTTTTTATGCATAAATAGTAATAGCCATCTCAGAGTCTGAAAGGATGTGATATACATACTATTATAGCACTAAACTAGCAAATCCTGGACAAAGCCCAGAATAAAAACAAACAAACAGCATCAAAAACAAAGGTTGAACTAAAAGTACAGACATAAATATTCATAGCATGATAGAAGAAAACTTAACAATAATGAGAAATAGCTGAGGCCCATCTTTTCAGATGTAAGCAAAGAATTCCTGAGAAGGAGAAATAAAAGTTGAGACATTTTTAACTCACTAGGTCATAAGTAAAATTTTAGTTCTAGATATCTGAAGGAAAATAATATATTTTGGGCCTCCTGAGATTTTGTGTCAGAAATATAAGACCTCCAATTTAGGTCCAGGAAGGTGAAAATGAGAAAGCCTAAGATCAAGAATAAGGTTTTGATTTCTGGATTGTTTGTTTGTTGTTTGTAGACACACACACACACACACACACACACACACACACACTCACACACACACACACACACACACACAGAGAGAGAGAGAGAGAGAGAGAGAGAGAGAGAGCTGTAACAAGGTAAGGTAGTGGGTGAGAAAGACCTGAGAAAAACTGTGAAGGGGAAAATTATGATCAAGGTATATCACTTACAAAATTAAGTAACTTTTAAAAAATAAAAGCAATATTTTTACTTTTCCAATTGAAATTGTAGCAAAATAGTCAGGTTTAGTGCATCTTGATGCCAGCAGAAGTGAATAGAAAGATAGAAAGACAGCTCGTAGGCCTCTAATTACCTGTTCTGTTTTTCTCATAAAATACCTTGCACCCATGAAAAAATAATTAACACCAGCAATTATTCTTACAGAAAAGTTTACTGTCCTGAACAATTGACACAGAGACAAACACATGAGTTCATGTATAGAGAAAGAGAGAGAGAGAGAGAGAGAGAGAGAGAGAGAGAGAGAGAGAGAGAGAGGTGAGCACACATGTATATACATACAGAGATGAGTGCAGGTGCACACAAACACTTGAGTACATGTAGAGGTAGAAGATCAAATTATATTCATAGTCAAGAAGAAACAAATTTGGTGCTCATCTCATTTTCTCCTAGTTCCTGTTTTTATCTCATTTGCTCTAGACTAGTAGCTCTCAGTCTGTGGGTAATGACCCCTCTGGGAGTCTAGAAGACTTTTTCACAAGAGTCACTAAGACCGTCCTGCATATTAGACATTTACATTACTATTCAGAACAATAGGAAACCTACAGTTATGAAGTACCAATGAAATAATTTCATAGTTGAGGGTGTCACCATAACATAAGGTATTAAAGTGTCACACCATTAGAAATATGAGAACCTCTGCTCTGGACCATGGGACCATGGGATGGAATCACCCTCATTCATGATTCTCTTTCCTTCTCAATTACACCTCTCTGAAAACACCATCACAACATGCCCAGAGGTATATGTCCTAGATGATTCCAAATCCTGTCAAGGCGATAATGATAACTAGCTATCAAAACCCTAACCTAGAGCCATATCAGTCAATACCTTGACATAAGGTACACATAGACAACCTTCTGGGACCACAAGGAATCAACAACAATTGACAATTTGGTGAAGCCATTTGCACTGACTGATTCACATGAAAACCACCACCCTGAAATGTAGAGAGACATGATCAACCAAAGGCTGAGCTATGTCTTCTTGGAACCAACATTTCTGGTACCCTGAGCCAGTACTGATATTCATGAAGATTCTGATGAGATGCTGGAGAGTAAATAGTTAGTATCAAATGAGTGAAACTTCTCTGAGGACCACACTAAGGATCACATTTCTGAGCCTCTCACAGTCCAAAACCTCTTTCAGACCTTCTATCAAAGTCTTTGAGAATCTAGGCTGGTAGAGGAAAGAGACAGTAATTCCCGAGTCCTTCATGTCAAAAGCCAACTCCCTTGGCCACATTATTTTTCAGATACTGTTCCAACTAGAGAGACTCCTTCAGTCCCTCCAAACTCCCGAGCCTACTGGTCTCACCCATGGAAAAGAAGTCAACAGGGGCAAGGCTTCCAGAAAACCCAGCACCACAGAAGAGGAAGAACAGAAGACCTGAGAAACCCCGAGGAAGGCTGTGCTTCTGAGACAAGGGCAATTGAAGCAATGAAATTTAGGAGGAATTGTATACAGCAGAGCTCTTCCTGCACAGCCTGTCATCAACCAGACTCTAGATAAAATAGTTAACAACTAACCATCTCTAGAGAGGACCCCAAGTCAAATCATGAGACAGAAGCAAATGCACTGAGTTTGAAGCCAAGTGTTTGTCACCCAGCATACTTGGTGCAAACATTAAACACACCTGAATTCGTAGCAGGATCATCATATCAGTCTTCACACCAATGACCTAATGGTAAACACACTCCTGGCTGCTTTGGGGAAAAACACTATACAGCTATGCACAGAGCCAAGAGAACCAAATCTGCTAAGTCAAAGTAATTATCTACAACAAAACCAGATTCATTTACAAAATATACAATGGAATTATATGATTAGTATGTTAAAGGCTATAACTGAATAAAGGTGATCGGCATGCAAGAATATAGAAGTCAAATGAGCAGAAAGATAAAAATTAAGAATAGTGATAAATAAATAGATAAATAAATAAAAGAAGCAAACAAAAAGCTCAAAGTGAAAAAAGTACTATAAGAGAGAACAATGACATCTAAAAGTACACCAACTTATTCAACATAGCCATAAAAAAAAAAGAAAAAGTGAGTTAGAAGATAATAAAACATACACTTCCCAAACTACAATGTAAGAAAAGAACACAATTAGGAGAGAATTCCCAAAATATCTGGAGAAATTATAAAAGTTACAATGTTTCTAGTAGTGGAATATCAGAAGGAAGAGAACAACAGAGAAAAAGAAATAGCTCAAATAATCCCAGATAACTCTCCAACATCCTAAACAGATGACATTACACACCCAAGAAGGCTAGAGACTAAGAAACAACACAAAGCAACAATGAACGATAATATATTCAAACTAAAGAAAGGCAATTTCAGTAGAAAACTCTTGCAAAGCAGTCAGAACTAGAGACTTTAAAAAAATCTTGTTTTCTAAATTCAATATAAATGATACCAAAATTTGACAAAAAAATAAAACAGTTATCACTCTTGAAGTAACAAAATGAGTCTAGAAAATTATATGTACAGAATAAAAGATAATAAATCACATGCTTAAATCAGCTATTTTCTCAAAATGCAGACTGTTGTTATATTTAAATTATTAGATTTAATTAATCACAAAAAGAAAATGTGATATTAACAATATATACAGAAAGAATATTTGATGAAATCCTAATATGGTGAAAATTCACAGGATGAGAATTTTCAAATCTTTAAACTACGATCTCTGAAAAAAAAATCTTACAGCAAAAACTAGAAGCCAGATGGAGTTTCAGAACTGAGATGGGGAAGTAGATGTAGCATTCGCAATTAATAACTGTTGGCAAAAAGAAAATCAGTTTTCTCCAATGGAGTGCCATTGAATAGATCAGCCACACTACAGGGCAGGCCCTACGCCCAGGAGTAGTTGAACAACATAAAATGAACTCCATAGATGTCATGTTTGGGTTTTGCTTTACTATTTTATGGATTGTTTTGATTTTCATTGTTTTGGTTTGCTTATTTGTTGAGAGAGAGAGAGAGAGAGAGAGAGAGAGAGAGAGAGAGAGAGAGAGAGAGAGAGGAAGAACATGGAAATGGCAGGGTAAGAAACTAGGAAGTATCTAAAGGGAGATAATAAAGGGGAAAATGTGACCAAAATCTACTGTATGAAAAATAATTTTTAATAAAAAACAAAAAGAAAGCAAACAGTACAGTAAAGATGATAAATATTTATCATTTGCATGTATTTATCTAAAAGATCAGATGGGGTATGTTGTATGTTCTATTTTTCTCTTTTGTTTTTTTCTGTAGGTTATTAAGAATGTTAAAAATGCTTTTCAACCTTGGATTTTAGATATCATATAACGTATCATGCTTTGTACCACAAGGAACCTATTAACATCCTTCATTTTATCATTAATATTACAAAGCATAATGACATTCTCGTGACCACTATCATTAAAATAGCTATTGCTGAGTACTTGAAGCAGACAACTGAACCCCTCCTAGTAAAATTCTGAAATTTAAAGTGGACTGTTCCCCACACACCTTGACATTCTACAAACAGAATATTCTATTCAAGGAATTACCAATTATTTCTCCAAGTGGAAACTTCAGTATGTTTCTTAGAAAGATGCAAACTCAAGAGATATTTCCAAGAAGATTAAAATAAACTGTCTGCTTTACTATACTTAAGTTGAAAATTTGGAGTTGGTTAACATAAAAATATTATACTGTTAAATATACACAATATTAAAATAATTCCTAATGACTTATTTCTATACACATAGATCAGTGCTTCTATCAGCCTTCATGGGAGAAACTTCTCAGGGTAGAAAGCAATTAACAGAGACCCCAAATTAATCAACATGCAGAGAAGAAGAAATCATGGAATACTCAGCCCTCAATAGGACATCTCTACATCATTCTTTTCCCCTAGAGACAATGGCTCAGTTTCAGTCTCTGAAGACAGACGCTATTTAATATTTATTAATTGTGCTTTTACTGTTTACTGTGTTCAATATATATTTTATATTATGATATACATTAAGTAATATATATATTATGTCTATATTATTTATATACCAATTAGCTGATAATGACTTATCATCTTGTAAATCCCAAACTATAACTTTTATAATCTACACCCTAAGAAAAGTTAGAAGAAATAATTTCTTACACTTATTTATTATGGGAATGGAGAATCCATGCCATAGTGTATTTGAAGCGGTCAGAAGAAAACTTGGAAGAGTTTGTTCATTTCTCCCACCATAAGAGTCCCTGGGATTGGAGTCAGGGCATCAGTCTTGGGAACAAGCACCTTTACCCACTGAACTGTCTTGTAGGCTTCATAGGTAAACTTTGGGGTATGTCTAAATACAGTATTGAGAATTCATGAATGCAAAGATGAGTAGTTTCCACAGTATTCCCTTTTAATGTTGCCTCTAACTTTAAATTCACACAATATTTTTAGAATGCAGACAACAGTACAATTCTGGGTCCAGTGACACAGCTTATTTAATGAAGGTACTTGTCACCAAGCATAATGAATGACATAAGAAGCTTTTGTTTGTTTTTAGATTTATTTATTTTATACATATGAGTATTTAGCCTGTATGTTTGTATGTGTACCATGTATGTATGCCTGATGGCCATGAAAGCTGGAGGATTGTATCAGATCACCTTGAAACTAGAGCTAGAATTGTGAGCCACTGTGTAGGTGCTGAGAACTGAACCTAGGTCCTCTAGCAGAATACCCAGTGCTCTCATTTGCTGAGCCATCTCTCAAGCTCCAGTAACTTGAGTTTTAATCCTATAATCCACATGGTAAAAGGAGAGAACTGACTCCTGGGATTTGGTCTCTGACCACCAACATACACGCTTCAGCACATGTTCCCAGACATACACACACACACACACACACACACACACACACACACACACACATACATATATAATTCCTTATTACTTAGACTCCTTGACCTTCAAATGCTTTACAGTTTAATCATACAATTGAAGTTTCACAATCTGAAACTGAGAGAATCCACTTTATTTAGTAATAATGTAAGTGGATACCAAAATCATATAGTCTTTCTTAGCTTATTCATCACCAAAGAGATAAACATGTTTGTCCTCGGGGAGCTGAGAGTGATTAAATGCAGAGAGTCGACATCCAGTTAGAGAGAGTGGTGCAAATTCTTATTTCAATCAATAATAGCACCTGCCTAGCTGCATTGCCTTTGAAACACTGCCAGGTATAATAAAACAATAGACCAGGAAATGTCTCACATACCCATGGGTAACTTGATGCAGATAAATGGAACCAAAAAATACAGAACACTTAATGTCTGAGTGTATGTGCTCCATTTATAATGCTAAGGTCTCTGCGATTTGGGAACTGCTCTACTCCACACAGGACACAAGCTCATTTATTTCATGTTCACAGAAACTCTTTCATCTTTACAACAACTTTCTTTTGTTCCAACATCAACCATCACTAATCCCAAAACAAACAAATCCCTGATACCATCATCAACCCTTATGTATAAAAAGAAATTAAGAATAAAAATAATAAAGCATCCAGCACTCATTAGAATTCTCACACTCCCCCACCTACCCATTGAAACTGTGAGATTCAGAAGACAAAGGTTTTAGCCACTTCACAAATAGGTAGGTACAGTATACACACCTGCAATCCTAGCACTTGAGATGGGTAGAGAGACAAAGGGATGAGTTCAACACTAGCCCAGGCTATACAGCAATAATCTTGTATCTTTTTTCTTTCTTTCTTTCTTTTTCTATATATTTTTTTAAGATTTTGTTGTTTGAGAAATTCAGGGAGAGTTGGATTTGACAAAAAAAAAAATCAATTGATAAGTAACAGCTTATGTACTTCTCCAGTACAGAGTTATGTTCTGATACATGTCTGCATTATAAAATAATTCAAGCTAATTAGCAAACCCATTGTATTGTGTAATTGTCATATTTTTGCAGTGTGTATTTGAAAAATCCATTCTTTCTGCAATTTTTGAATGTATGATGCCTTATTAACAAGACTCGCCATTCTGTGCCAAAGGTCACAATAGCTTATCCTCCAATCTGGTCAAGATGACTTTGAGTTCCTCCTGTGTGTTCTGTCTCCAAGCAACCTGTATGGTCAACCAACGCCCAGACTGTGCCCAATCCAACTCAGGTACCAACACCACCTCGTACTGCTCTGATTTTAATCTTTTCCAAATCCCCATTTGTTTCATCTAGAGAAAGAATGCCTTCTCCATAACTGAACCTCCATATATTTTTATCTTTTCTGTGTGTGTGTGTGTGTTTGTCTGTCTGTCTGTCTGTCTATGTCTGCATGTGAGAGAGGAAAGAAGGGAGGGAGGACAAACAGAGAGACTAGAAGTAAATATCCAAACTTTTGGACTTGACCACATTTCCTTGACCTTGGAAGAGGCACAGAAAATCCAGCTCTTCTGCCATTTAGCAGTTTGAGCAGCCAGAATCAGAGATTCTCCACTCTGCATTAGAAGCTAGCTAAAGAAATTTATGTAAGTTCTTAAAGTCTGAAGAATGAAGTCAGATGAGGAGATTATCATCTGGCCTGCCCAATGCCAAATCCGCATTGTACACAGGTGTGTCTGTGCTGTGTAGAAGTGTCCATAGCTGCCACTTTGAGTACATCCCCAGTCAGACTGACTGAATCTCATCATTTGGTTAGATAATCTTAAATACCCAGCTGGAAAGTCTAAAGATCCACACTGTCTCTCTCAAATGAACCTTGAGGAAAGAGATAATAACTTTTGAGGAATAAAACCAAATATGTATGTAAATGCTGTTGACAATTCTATGTTTTCACCTTCATTTCTCTTTCTTGCAGAGCTGTGCATGCTAGGTAAACACTTTCCCATGAATCTGTAAAGATATCCAGAAAATACTGCCTATGAAAGAAACTTCAACAAAGGTAGTTTTAATTTCTTTAATGCAGCGTTTTATTTCCTTTTAAGCTAGTTTGCCTCCGCATATAAATTTTGGAAATTATATTTCAGTGGTTGTAATTACAGTGTCATGAAGCAACAAGCAGTCCCTGAATATCCATATTGTTTCTCTCTGAATGCAACTGAGACTGGTTGATTAACATTTGAAAAATATCTCCAAGGTGCACCATCCATTTAAAGATAGATAACTTTTTTATATTTAGATGCATCTTCTGAAGTCAGTTTATAAAACAGAGTGCACATAGTCTTAATGATGCTGTATAAGTATTTTAATTTAAGCTCTGCTTATTTGAATTTTAAGAAACTGTATTATTTATTATATACAGAATAATCATAACTTTCTGTAGAAAACCAGATGAAATGCCCGCCTGCTCTCTACAACAAAGAAATTAAAATGAACAAACCAGAGGCAAACTCTACTGGCACTGGGCTTATGATTTTACACTTAAATTGTATTTCTCTTAGCTGACACCTGTAGTGTAGAGTCTATTGTTGAATATGTTCCAACTGTCCTTTGAAGACTCACAGAATGGTCACAAATTGTTATATAACACATATAGAAATAAGGACAAAAGGCATACCAAACTCAGTGACCTCCACTGCATGTATGCCTTCAGGTCTAAACATCATGTTACTATAAAAATTGAAATGAACATCCTCCAAGAACACTGGCACCCCTGGCAGATCCCCATGGAGTGGAATTGTGGCAGAGCAGCAGATTGTGCAGATGAGTGATGCTTAGAGCATGGAATCTGAGATCAACAGTTCTTAACACTAAATGTTTTTCCCTTCTTCCTACACTGAGAGCTTTGAGCAGGTAGGATACTTAGCATGTGCAAGGCATAAAAGTGGGTTGCCAGCTTCTACAGTAAGTCTTGACACTGACTATTTAATAATGTGAATGAATAGTTTGTGTGTGGTTTGATTAAGAAAGGTTCTTGCTTTTCAGAGATTTGACCCAGAATATTGACGTATAAAAGGTTAGGGTGCACAAAGTATGCTTCAATATAATAATTGGTGGGTGAGCAACATATAAAAGAAAGGCATAGGCCAAAATTGGCCATAGGCTGATGGTTGTTAAGGCTAGACATGACCATAGAGTACTGTTTATTTGCTGATATTCAGTTAACTGGGGTATATCAAATGAATGTGAGAAGTAATTACTGTGAAGATTACCTGAATTAGCTTATATAAGGAGTGTATATACACACAATCTAATATTTTCTTTTATTACCTTCCTTTTTTCTCTAGGTAAGTATTTTCAAATTTTTCTGATAACAAGCAAGATGGTTATTTATTTTGTTGTATCTAGTTAATTTAATGGCTCTCAAGGTATCACAAAAAAATCACTGAATTTAAAAATCAAGACAGATTATATATGATAAAATTATCCACATTTGTAGAACATGTTCTTTAGCAATGTAGAAATGTTTACTTTGCAAAAAAATATGTTTCATACATATTTCCAAAATAATTTATTTGCAAGTTAGTTATGTCAATAATTGCAACTCCTCATTTTTTTCTGGTTCATTGATTACAGTTTTTACTTCTCAGCCAGCAACGGTCATTTGTGTGGTTTCACAGACATGGCCTCTAAAATACTGTATCCTACTATCATATTTAATTATGATGGCTGAGTCATGCTGGAAAATGTGATTCTGCCTAAGAAGCTTCTTCACAATTTCATCACAGTAATCTTTTACTTCTGTGTCATTTTCTAATCAGAATTCAAGACAACAGATTATTTTCTTTATTTGAAACATATGTATTTTAGCATACATTTATTATATACATTTACTTTAAACTATTCTAAATTTCATAAAGCACTCAACTTTGACTTGGACATTAGGAACTAGGATTATCTCATTAAATGCAGTATTTCCTTCTTCCCTCCAATTTTGAAACATTCTTTTCTATGTTTTTATTAATAGCTATTAATTATAAAATCAGAGAAAGTGAAGAACAATAGAGAGTAATGGGGTGTACTCAAAATAAATTAAAATGTCAAAATAAAGCACATATATTCCTTTTAAATTATCATTGTTTTCTAAATATAACTAGGACTATGATGTGATGTTTGAATTTCTGCTTCTGAAGATAGATTCAATAAAACTAGTTAATATAAATATCACATCACCAATCAGTCTTTCATGAACAGAACATCAAAAAAACTATTCCCTTAGCAATTTTATATTGCTTTTATTTCTTGTTGTTTGCAAGGTCTCATTACCTAGCCCAAGCTGGTCTCTTAAACTCAGACTTCCTGTTCAGTGTGCAAGATCCCTCAGCGATCAGAAGGGGCAAGGGGCGCCCTGGAGCTGGAGTTACAGGCACTTGTAAGCCATCTGTTGTGGATTCTTGGAGCACCTGTTTCACCCTTTAAAAAATAGAACCACTTTATTGGTTTTTTTGAACTCCAAGACCTTGCCATAGAACAGTAGATGGTGGTGACTTCATTATCCATTGACTTGAATAACTTATCTCCATTGAAATAGTTATTTTAAAGAAATTTCCAACATTCTTATAGGCTGTTTTCTAAACTGCCTATAAGTAAATGCTTTATAACAAAATAAAGCATTTACTTTATTTTGACATTTCATTTCAAATGCCTCTTAGTAATTATACTATGTACAGTGGGGTACAATGTAGTATGTCTACTTTAAAACTGCTGAATGTATTTTAGAAATTCTCAACAGGATGAATGATAAGGATGCCCGATGATGAAAATACGTTCATTAGCTTGACTTCATCACTGTAGAATGTACAGATGTATCAAAACATCCCACCAAATGTCAAATTCTTAAATACGCACTGAGGTTGGTTTCTTCATCTGGAACACAGTCATAATATCTGGACTAGCCCAATCACTGAGTAATATATGACAATTCTACCTAAAGTGCCCCCTCTCTATGAGGCCACACAAGTATGATATGAATGAGCACACTGACTTACAGGAAGATATGTCAGCATGTCTAAAATCATTTGGCTAAAAGAATTTATAATTAATACTATATATTTTTAAGATGTCAAATTACTTTCAAGTCCAGAGCACTAAAATATAATTAACCTGGCACATGTGCTTGATAGAATATTATGAAGCAATTAAAATGTTGATTTTTGCAGACTATTGAAAAATTAGTATGCTCTCATTACTTAAGTGTGACACATGATTATGTGATCAGCATACTTATAAATTAACTCAGAGACAAGCATCATAAAATAAGAAAGAGAAGAGGCATCAAAGTTTTAGAAATAGTTTTGTTAGGTGACAAAACTTTAAGGTTATCTTTTTAAAAAAATAATTTAAATTTTTTAAACAAATCCACCACTGTTCTTCCTGCCTCCCCTATTCCCAATCATTCTTCAGCTCTCCCCACCCCATCTCCCCTTACATTCCTCAGAGAGGGTAAGGACTCCAGGGATGAACTGATACAGTCTGGCATATCCAGTTGAGGAAGGAACAAGCTCTTCCCCTCAGTATCAAGGTGGAGCAAGATCTCTGTAGGGAATGGGCTCCAAGAAACTAGTTCATACACTACGTTAAGCTTATCTTTTAAGTTTCTTCTATTTAGCAGTGTCTAATATGGTGGTGGCATAATTATACAAAAGAATGCACAAACAGGCAACATCCCATATCCGCTTCTATTCATTTCCTATTAGTCTTTTCCCCCTTTATGAAAACTTCCTTATTCCATGTAGTATCTGTTCCCTGGATCTTCCAACTGGGCATGTTTATTTGACCTGTTCTCATTGTGGGTTCCCTTACAAGAAGAAGGAAACCTTCCAAGAATGCTTGCTGAGCTTTGCAGCATACTGTATTCTATGTGCTATTTCAGTTTACCTACTAATGACTGGGGAGATGGCACAACAGGTTAATGACTCCCTGTACATGCTGGACTGGAGTTTGGATCCCATTACACCAGTGGGCATAGAAGCCTACCCATAATCCCAGAGAAAGGGAAAAAGAAATGGGGATCCTCAGAGCAAGCTTGCTAGATAGATTAGTTTAATTAGTGAGCTCTGGAGTTTAAATCAGAACATAAGCTTCCTCTGAATATAAGGTAGAGAAAATTCCCGGAAGACATCCAGCATCAATCTCTGGCCTCCACAGTAATATGCACACATATGCATGTGCACCTATATGCCCACACAGGCAAACACTCATAAATGGGTGCCTAGATACACACACAAGCACACACGAAAATGAATACCCCTAAAGTGAACTGTGATTATGGCTATTTATTGGTAACGCAGTTCTCCATTACTTCCTAAATTTTTATTTGAAAATAGTCATGTTCTTTTATATGATAAGAATGCCTCACTTTGCAGACCTGGTATGAATGTTGTGTGTATATGATCAACTCCATAATGCTTTATGAGAGACACTGGAACATCAGAAGTAAAAACATTTATTCAAGGTAGCAGCATTAGCAAAGTAAAATAGAAAAAATAAGGAAGCATAGATAATCTCAGTGTTAGATCCTAAGTTTAAATGCTAAAGATTTTATTACATCACTTTGTATTTTTAAATGCTGAGGAGAATCAGGAAGCCAGATAACTCATGTATTGGCATAAATACAAGAAACAAGAACCCTTGTGTCTTGCTGGTGGGAAGAATAGAGTGTCAAGAGTCTTGAGGGCACCTTCCTGTGGTGCCATACATCCCTGATCTGTGGAGTTCACATCACCCAGTGACCCTGATTCTACTTTTTAATGTCAAAATAATACCTAGGCACACAAAGGATGAGTACACAGATGCTTCTCATTGTGGCTGAGAGATGAACAATAACTGTTCTTCATGGCTGTGCAGACCCAAGTTAAAACATATTCACAGAATTTAGTATTTTGCTATGCTGAACAAACATTCTGGATGATTTTCTTGTGTGCTAAACAGACAGAAAGTAAGTACCATACACTACTGAACTATATGGATCCCCCCAAGATAAAATTTCTCTATCTCCTCTCTCTCTCTCTCTCTCTCTCTATATATATATATATATATATATATACACATATATGTGTGTGTATGTACATCTATACATACATATATACATATATACACTTGTAATGCTGCCATTACAACCATAAAATTTTATTCATGAAATGAAGGATTTATGTATTGTCTATAATACTGATATTTTATGGTTCAGTCCATATTATATCTAGCTATTTACTGCAGCTGTTAGATCTGCAATGGTTTCTTGTATATTCCAGTCTTAGAAATGCATAACTATGAACAGGACTTGTTCTGCATAATATCCTATTTGGGTGATACCCACATTCCAAAGCCTTTTTTCCATCCATTTTAGCCCTGTAGTGCATGAAAAAAGAGGGGAAGAGTCCTTGCCTTTGCCTGTTCTGTTCTCATTAATATTTGACCCTTTATCAGGTAATCCTGCTCTCCATCACACTACTGGCATTCAAGGGTCACCAGCTTTCTCCTGACTGTCCCATGTCATAGCTCATTGTTCATCACGCACAGTCAGCTTACATCAGCCTATCTTCACCCAAAGATCTCCCATAGATTCTCAGCTTGCTCCTTGATGCTTGAACCTGTGGGCGCAAATGTCACCTACTGCACAGAGCTTTTCTTCATGGGCATGGTGAATTTGATGTTTCTTTTCTTATATCCTAGATTTCCATATACATGATAGCTAAAATAGAAAGTGTATCATAATGAGGTCTTTTTTGCATGTCAGGTTGGGATGTCTGCTCGTAATGAACTCGTTTGTACAATCCTTGCTTCTGCTGTCACGTCATATGTACAACTTCTCTGCTGTGCCCAGGGAACACTGTTCCCTTGGTGTCATTTACCACCCCGGGTCTCCTAATCTTTCCATCCCACCTACTGCAATGATTCCTAAGCTTTGAGAAAAGGGCTGTGATATAAATGTCCAATTTAGATATGAACATTCCACAGTCTCTTATTCTCTGTACCTTGACCAGTTGCGCCACTCTGAAGGGTAAGAGATACTAATCTATGGGTGTAGTGGTAAATCAGGAAGTTCCTGAAGTTAAGAAAGTTAGAAAAGGAAAAACAATTAGTTTTTCTAAGCATGTGGGCCCTGGCAGGTCCACCACACTTCAAATGAAAGTCATACTTCTAAGAGAACATGGGTAGCACAAATTGTTCTTGATGTTGGGTGGGTAGGAAAGGGGGGCAGATTAGGAGGAGTTAGGAAAGAATGAATATGATTAAGAACACACTATATGAAATTCTCCATAGACTACTAAACAAGAGAAAAGTAAATAGAAATAGAGAAACATCTTAACACATATTGAAGCTTCTTCACCCGAGCTATTGCTTATGGATATTGTTGAATGAATGAATAAATAAATGAATGAATGGGATTTGATACTTGATGGACATTAGTTCGCATGATATTCACCATGCTCAGCTTGAAAACATTCTCAGTGAAAAGCAAAGCATTTCTTTCTTTATCCTTCAGCTGAAACCCCACCTTGTACGGTAACCTAACTCTGCCAACCCCATGAACCCTCACACATGCTCAAGGTATTTATCCAATTACTCTGATACCGCAGCTTTTACATCCCATTTTTCTTCCTCTCTGTCTTGGCTCACTCTTGCATGCCTCCTACACACCACCTACTCCCTACTCATGAAACTTCTGCATTTTTGCATACCTACGTGACAGTCCAATGTCACAGCTAGGGGAGACTTTTTGGCTCCCCTCAGCCAGTTGGCTTTCTTGAAAATTATTCATTGTTTCCCTATCTATAGAAGTATGCTTGTGATAAACAGCCTCCTTTCTCTGATACACAACCGTCAGCAAGCTCCCAGACTTATAAGAGTTGTGGCTATATCAATTGTCAATTGATGAGCAGAATGTTGCCAGGCTTTGCGGAATAGTTTTAGATGGTCAGTGATTTGTGTGCAGGTCTGAAAGCAGTGACTGGTCCACAGGATGCCTGATGAGAAAGATGGTGACAAAAATAAAAGCAGCCCTGGCCTCTGTCACTTAGGAGCTAGGATGGCATTTCACTGCAGAATATAAATAGTTTCCTAGGACACTAGCATCATGCAATTTCATCCCATGGCTGTTAAGGAATGAGATATAAATAAGGACACTCCGTAATCATGTCCGATGGAGACTGGAGGAAAAACAGTGTGTTTAGATTTTTTTGGTGACTCAGCACTAAAATGGAAAAATTGGTTACTATTAGTGACAGCTGGCTCTTCTTTGCTAATTTTATCCTCTCTGTGTGTAATATTCTTATGACCTCTTCAAGGATTTCACACGTACATACAAATTCCACCATTTGTCTCACTCCTTCCTTCCAGATGAAAATGCAGGTATCTCAAATATGATAAGCCTCCTTCTTTCTTGCATCATGTCCAGTGCTGTACCTGACTTTAACTGTAGGCTTGTTTATAGTGAAGACTAGTTGACTGGCAACTTTATTAGTTATTATTGTAGTGAGGCAGCTAGAATCATTTGTTGGATTTGGTGGCTGGCTATCATATAGGTTAGATGTGAAGTGTCCTCTACAAACTTCTGTGTCAGAATGCTTGGTCTCTCCCTAGTGACACTATTTTTGAAAAGTTGTGAAGCCTTTAGGAAGTAAGATCTACCTAGAGGAAATGGATCTTGAGAGGGCAGGTCTTGAGGGTTATAACACAGGTCCACTTCCTGTTGGTTTCTCTCTACTTCCTTATCTACCTAGATGTGAATATGCAGTATTTTCATGCTGCTGCTGCTACAGCCACCAGTCTCTCTCAATGCCATAACTCACCTACCATGACAGACTCTACACTTTAAACCATGAGCCAAAGCACATCCTTCTTCCCCATGCTGCTTAATGCCAGATATTTAGGTGCAGAATAAGAAAATGAACTGCTACATTAATAAAGTAAAATTTGTAATAAATTTGATATCACTAATACAGTTTTAAAGGTCTTGTTTTCTGTAACTATTTTCTTGGTTATGACAAAATATCTTTTTTTTTTTTCACCATTGTCCAGGTTAGCTAAAGCCACTAAGAGGTCTTTGTGAGGGCCACAGCAAAGCCGGCATGTGTCATTGATTCCCATGAGCAAAACAAATCTGCCAAAAGTCATTCTGTATACATTGATTTGTACTCAAAATACTCTAAAAATACAAGTCCTCTTCCAAGACAAAAAGTTACCACACCATGTTAGAAGAACATAAACCCTGAAAAAGGAATTATAAGGGTAAAAAGATAGTGTCAGGTTCCCAAATGTCCCAAATGTTTACATCAGAAGCTGATGTAAACAACTAGGACAGATAATGACCCCCCCACACACACCATGTCTAGTTTGAGCAACTTGAACTTGGCTTCCATGTATCCTGAGAGTAGTCAGCTTTCTGGAAAGCTTGTGTTTCATCAAAAGTAAAATACTGCCCACACACAGCTCTCCTGGAGAAGGAAACATGCTCAAGGACTCTGACTCCAGGATATTGTGTTGTCCACTTCTGCTAATTTTTGCTCATAGCAAATATGTTTATCCATTCAGGTAACGCTTTGGGGAATGGGCTGTGTCTGTGGCCCTACTCCAAAAGTCTGCAGCCTGATTCTATTGACTAAAACAGAAGATCTAAAAGGAAGAGCTCAGCCTAGGTGCTTTTCAAGGTAAGAAGATCTGAAGGATGTCTCATCAGTAGTAGAGGGTGGAGTCTTTTTTTATTTATTATGAATAAATTTTTTTTTATCTGTGTATATCCTTGTGGGTAGAATATTTATTATGGCCTTCTGGCTTTTAAATCTTCATCTGTAAATATTACCTAGAACTTCTTTGGAAATAGAAGCATTTTAATAGACATAAATATCTATGTAGATGTCAAGATCATTTCAATTTAATTTCAAGAGAACATTTGATTTCAAATTATAAATTATACACACATAAGTGAAAACCTCTGTTATAGAAGCCATTTATATATCATGTAAAATTTGGATGGAAAGAAAAAGGGGAAAAAAGCCTATTCATAAAACTATTACTCCAGAAGTGAACAGAAAGCAGCATTCATTTCTATAGACATTTATTTAAAGTAAGAGTCTCAGGTATAGGACCAGAAGATGTCTCAGTGGGTCAAGGTGCTTGTTGCCAAAACCAATGGCTGGAGGTCAGTCCCCAAGAACCACATGGTAGAAGGACAGACCTGATTCCTTCAAGTTGTCTTCTGTCTCCACAGAGCATGTACACACACACACACACACACACACACACACACACACAC
Source organism: Sigmodon hispidus (assembly GCA_004025045.1). Taxonomy (NCBI): domain Eukaryota; kingdom Metazoa; phylum Chordata; class Mammalia; order Rodentia; family Cricetidae; genus Sigmodon; species Sigmodon hispidus. The sequence continues at coordinate 163,888 of PVIH01002962.1, forward strand.
ACACACACACAGAGTACATGTAATAGAGTCTCATATATCAAATCATCTTATCACTGCAACTTAATGCCAGTAAATGCAAATTTCCCATCCTAGTTGATAATTATCATTCTTGCCAGCCCCTGGAAACACTGTGAGGTGTGCGTGAATGGTTTGTGTGCTTGCCAATGCAGACTCTACAGTTCCCATGAAAGTGATGGTCTTTGCATCAGAGATTTACAGAATAAACCCAATCTAAATAGACACGATTTAAATAACTCGCTCAAGGTTAGCTTGGAAAATAAATAAATAACCTCGGCCACCTCTCTTCTGCCATCAGGATCAGCGTCTGTCATGATGAATGACTAACAAAAAAATGAATTTTAAAAGGTACATATTTTCTCATGAATTTTCAGATACAGTAGAGGCCAGAACTTGCTACGATAAATAGGCATAACTTTTCCGCCAGTGCCACTTGATTTTTTTTTTCTTCCCTCTGGCATGCCTGTCGGTCCCCATGAAGAAGAATATCCAGAGGAAAAACAATCAGAGAAAATATTAGACACACTGAAGTGCTCACAGTCTAATGCAGTTTGTTTCTGTTGGGAAAAATGAAATAAAGCAATTGTATTGACTATATTTTTCTCTGAACTCATTTAAGCCCCTAATGTTTGAGTTATTTTATAGCTGCTTGATAGATCCAACCATTCTCTGAAGAGGCATTGAGAGCTGCTAAAGTTTAGCAGACATTTGCACAGCACAGCAAACTGAAGTCTTTTTGTAAAAGCCAAGGATGCCCTCTGTGCCCCATGTGGGACTTAATAGCTTCAGGAGCTGGCCCTGTTGTTTTCAGCTACTGTGACTTTGAATCCACTTCCTCCCAGCCACATCATCTCCATCCTCTTCTTCCCACCCAAGCTGATCTTGATGGGGAGTTGGGCTGCTTTCTCTCTTGCTTCAAAGGAGCAGGGGCGGGGATTAATGCATGTGTACAGATGCGCAAGTTTATGTGAAGGCCAAAGGTCAATGTCAGGTGCTGTTCCTCAAGTATCTTCCACCTTGATTTTGAGATGGAGTTTCATCATTGTATCTTGAAATTCACTGACTCATCTAGGCTGGCTGGCTAGGTTTCCCCTAGTGTCTGCTTGTCTCCACCTCCCATGTCTGCTGCTATCCCGGCTTCTCACATAAATTCTAGGAGTTTGAATTCATGCTCTGCTGCTTACACCAGCTGAGTCACCTCCCCAGTCCTTACCTCAACTCCTTTGCAGGCCTCCTAACTTTACTGGGCTGCAGGCATTCTGGATCCTAGGACTTAGTCTCCTTCATCTTGCTATATACAGCAGTACATAAGGATGCTCAGTCAGTCCCCGGGGCCGGTTTGAGCACAGCTTTTCAAGTGACAGTGCTGAGCACTGGGAATTGTTCTTATTGTCACTAGGGTGAATGAATGTGTGGAAGGAGCTGAGTGTTACTACATGAAACAAAGTCAGTTTGGTGAGACCCTCCTCAGATCTGTGTTTCCTACCAAAGATGCATTCTGGAGCATCTCCCTGGGTGTGAAAATTGCTCTGATTGTGGAGAATAACCACAGCAACAGTAAGATTTTTAATAAGTTTTTTGCTTTGTTTTGTTTATTTGTTTTCCTAATGGAAAAGGGATTTCTAAGTTAATGAGTGACTTTGGGAAAGAAACAAGGAGTGATGTTCCAGGAGTAAAAATAAATAAGTAAAAAAGGCTCCATGTCAAAATGAAATTTAGACATTCACACTTGTTAAAGCCATTTCACAGGGATATACAAATTAAAATCTTCATGATAAAATGATAGGATCTTAGGCTAAGAATACATCTCTCAGGTAAAGCATCATTTCATAGCAAGGTCTGATGCGAGGGTGGGATAATCACTCAGAATCCCTTCCTCTCAGTACAATAGCTGCTGCAACCGGCCCTTCTGCGGTACCTCTCCCCAAGCTGGGATGGAGGTCCATCACCTGGGCAACGAATCTCTGCCTAGGTATCTAGGTGTGTGTGTACAAGCTTTAAAAATTCAAATACCATGCCCATTTGTTATTTCAAATTAGAATTTCTCTCTAAGGACTTCACACTCAAAAAAATTTTTTTTCCTTTGTGTTTGACTAAGGCACTTTTCCCAGATGACAATGTGTGCTTGAGCACAGCCAACAATGTTTGCTGGGAAATAAATCTCAGCACTCCACATTCTGAAAAGACATTTCCCCCTCATCCTCAAGGGTGTGTTCTAATCATTTTGAGTAGTCTTACAATATCTTTGGAAAATAATAAAGTAGAAAGTAGATTTGCAATGTGGCTTTCTCTACTCTTATTATTATTTTTTGGGGTAGCTATCTTTTACAGAACTCATACTGTGGATGTTTCATATTCCATCTCACAGCCTTCCAAATAGGACCTTGACTTCAGAATTAATATTGAGTCTCCATCTAAGTAACTTATGCTTAAGAACACAGTTCAAATATATTTTGGGATCCTAAGAGAACATGCTGTCTCATATGTGTGATCTTGAGAGCCTAAGAAAGGAGTATTTTCACAAGTTTAAACTGAGCTGGGATATCTAGAGAGTTCTAAGCTAATCCATTCAGCAGAGTAACAAACACCCTGACTCAAAACAAAACAAAGCAAAAAGGGGATTGTATTTTTCTTAATTTTAAATCTATACTAATGCTAATAGTAATTTGATAAAACACATCACTTATTCATTTTAAAAACCCAAGCCGGGGCTGGAGTAATGGCTCAGAGGTTAAGAGCATTGACTATTCTTCCAGAGGTCCTGAGTTCAATTCCCAGAAACCACATGGTGGCTCACAACCATCTATGATGACATCTGGTACCCTCTTCTATATACTGTATACATAATAAATAAATAAATCTTAAAAAAACAAAACAAGCCAAATCCTTCAAAGTGATGCTATTCAAACTAATGTGTGCAAGCATTAACCTGGAGCTACAGATAAACACATATTCTCAGAGGCTATAGAGAGGCCTCAGTAGCTATGCAAGTACATGGAGTCCAGGTCTCTAGATCCATGAGAACGCTGGGTGGTTGCAGTGGCCTATCTGTAATGCAAGCATGAGAAGGATGGGATGGGGGATCCCCAGAGCAAGTACAACTGTCCTTATCTGCAATCATTGAGAAAGGTAAAAACAAAGGCCAGTGATCCCAGACATCAGCCTCCTGTCTCACATGCATAGTTGTATGGCACACACAGAGACAAATTTGTACCTACTCGTGCCCAAAAGCATGCATACTGTGTAACACCACACACACACACACACACACACACACACACACACACACACACACACACACTAAAAAAATTGGAGAAATAGCATGGGCCCTGAAGTCCTGAATTTCTATCAAGGAGAATGCCTCTGTGAGTAGCAAACCTGTAGAACTATGATAACCTAGCTTGGAGTGATCATGAAACATTATGCATAAAGCTTGTTCTAATCCTGTCCCTGGAAGCTCCTCCTCAGAGGTTTTTACAAAGTTGATCTCAGGTAGGATGTTATATTCTGCATCTCTAAAAGCTCCTGAATGATTGCAACACTGAATGTTAGTAGATAAGAATGTGGGTGATTGTTGTAGCTGTCTTTCTGCTGCTGTAATAAAACACTCTGACCAAAGGCACCTTAGGGAAGAAGGAGGTGCATTTGGCTTATATGTCCAGGTTACAGAGCATCACTGGAGGAAGTCATGGGAAGAACTCAAGCCAAATCTTAAAACATATATCATAGAGGAACACTCTAGCTGGTTCACTCACAGACCCATGCTTAGATAGCTTTCTTACTTAGCCCAGGACCATTTGCCTATGCAATGCTGCCATGCACAGTAGGCTGACAATCAAGATAATTTCCCAAAGATGTTCCCACAGGCTTATAGGTCAATCTGTTCTAGGCAATTCCTCAATCAAGGTTTGCTTTTCAGGCTACACTAAGCTGTATCAAGTTGACAGTTAAAGCCATCTAGGGCAGTCACATAAGAGGTGCTGGTTAAGCCGTGAAAAGCCAGCCTGATCCTTATTACACCAAGACACAGTTTGAACTTTTAGGACACTTTATATTAAACTTTAACAAACTGTAGAACATTCAAAATAGTCAATTCAGGCACAAATTAGAAATGTGGTCCCTGATGGAAAGTAAACTTGAAAGTGAGCTAACTTTCCTGGCAGAAAAGACTGACGAGGGAAAGAAGGCTTGAGACCATTAGAGTTGCGAGTACTTGCCACATTTGAGTGTCCATCACCTGTAAGGGGACAGTGGGAGAATCTTCACCCTTCAGTGTGATTTCCGATTACAATCAATAGACAAAAGTAGTTAAGAGAGACAAAAAGAAGCAGTAAGCTTGATTTGCCAGGCATCAAAAAAGCAAATGTCTCAGAAGCAGTTGGAAAAATTCAAGTCAGCTAAGAGAGCCATAGGAGTGAGGATAGAATAAATATCCCAGGTGTTTTGTAATGTAAGGAACCGGAACAATCCTAGTGGGTAAATTATCTGTCAAGACCCACCCCAGGCTGTCTATTCGGAACACTCTCTGTAAGCCAGAGGAGAGAGTAGAATAGTCAGGCAACACTGGCCTTCTCTCAGGAGCAAATTCTTACAGGTAGGAGGCTAAGAAGAAGGTAAGAGTCCACACTAGGATGGAGTTCAGATTTTGATGTTCAAGGCACGTAAATATATACAGGTCTCCATACAAGGATTTTTAAAAGGACCTTGACTGCTTCAACACATTAGCTCTAATAGGTAAGTTAAGACAGCTGTGAGAAGCTCTTGGCAGGGCTAAAGAGACAGCTCAGCTGTTAAGAAGGCTTCCTGCTCTTCAAGAGAAGCTAGTTCAGTTTCAAGCACTGACACTGGGAGACTCATACTATGTAACTCAGCTTTAGATGATCTGCTGACTTCTGTCCACCCTAGGCACCTACACACACACACACACACACACACACACACACACACAGATAAATACGCACACATAGAGACACACACACATGCACACACACACACATATGCACAAACGCACCTTGGTAACTGTTAGTATGTTTCATAGGTGTGTCTCTTAACATTACCCATCTCCTGGGGAGGAAAGTAGCAGCAATGGTTGCCCAGAGGTTGTACATCAGTCCCCAGCTCTGTTTCCCTTCAAGTAGACAACATAACATTTGTGAAGTATAGAGTTTTCTAGAATACCACAATGGGACTAAGTTCCAGATGTCCACATTTCAGCCTAATTATTAACTGTTTTCTCTCTTGTCTCTTTCTCTTCTGCTCAAATTTTTACTGTCAAATATTATGAACTGGCAGTTCAAATTCCTGGTTTCTGCTTCTAGTGTAGGCAAATTAAAACACATGAATTGGGTATGATATAGTGAAAAGAATATCTAAGGCTAGCAAAGGTCGTGTGGGAAATGCGAGGGTACCATCTGTAGGAAGCTCTGGAAAGGAACAAAGCCACAATCAATACTGCAGAAACACCTTGATGTAAACACCTTGATATTAGCTTCAGTTGTAATCACAAATACCACACACGATGAGGATGAGGAGTCTCCAGGGGATTTATGAAAATGTGTGCATGAGTTAGGATGTGACCATCATCTTATTCTCAGGAAGTACAATGCCTGAAGGAAGTTGGCTTTCATGGCTCTCTTTACTTCATACTAATCTCCTAACATAGGAGTTTTTCTGATACCTAGCAATGCCCTCTGTCTTTTATTCCATCAGTAACATCTTTTGTGCATACATCTCTTTGACTATATATGAAACAGAATTCTAATACATTATTTTGGGGGCTTATATACACATATGTGATGTTATAAATATACATAGAACGTGTTTTCTATTGTTTGGCTTACAGGTACACATATAATGTTATGAATATGCATGTAACAATTTTCCTACTATTGGGGTTACCTCCCATTTGTTTCTAAAATTGCTATAGAAGCATAGAACAACTCATGCAATACAAGATGAGGTACAAAATGAATGGATGTACACTAGAGGCAGAAGAAGTGAGACATACTTGAATATTTGGACTTGGAACTCAAGGTAAAGTTTCTGTTAGTTTAAGTGAGAAAAATGTAAATCCTGTAAAAATATCTCAAGCATCTCTTGATCCAGAAGGACAAAAGGTCAGTAAGTTAAGATTTGCCTGAGAGAAAGGCGGCATTACTACATTCAAAGTATCATTATAACACAGAATTATGCATGCTATACAAGATAACACTCAGGTGTCTTCAATTTATCCTGCTGGTATGGGGTTCATTTGGTCTTCTAAAATGTAAGCGGCATGTTTCTGAAAACAACAGAAATTTACATTGTTTACTTCATCTTTTTCAAATCCATACAACCGATGGTTCACTTGATTTACATTTCTGCAGATTTTGTAACCACTTAATCACTCCACAGACAGGGAAGAATGAAATTTTGTTATGCAGAGGAAAGTTTTTATTCCCCATTTTTGTCATTATACCAATGTTTGAAGAAATGCTGGCTCTCTAGTGGAAGGAATCCCTAGCTGCCTAGGAGGGTCACTGCCTTTCTGAGGATGGATAAAATGAACGGCAATGTTGCAATGAACTCTCTGGGTAAATATCTCAGTAATGTTCCTGATACCAAAAGATGCTGATTTAGCTAAAGATTCAGAATGGGAACTTGGGGAGTAATTGCTATCCACCACCATTTAAGGAATTTTTAAAATATATATCCACTGAAATAGTGACTGATAGTAAAATGCAAAGCTTTTGACTGTGACAGACATCTGTTAGTGACTACTAGCAATGCAATTTTGAGTTTTTGGAAATTGACATACATTTTAAAAATATTTTAATAATCTACAAATTAAGGGTAAAGAGCACAGATCTATCTCTCTGTATGCATATAATTATAGCAGTAAGAATGATTAAATTTGAAGGTGATGGATGTGTTCTCATACTGATCACTACCCAATGAATGTAAGAATCAAAATATCACATGGCACTTTATGAGTATGTTCAGATACTATTATCAATCATAAATTTTTAAGTAAAAATAATTAAGGAAGTAATATCATTTCCAAGGTCAATTGCTTCGTATTTATTGCGTACAGCCTACATAAAAGGCAGCGTTCGGACATTCTGGATGATCTTATTTCATTCTTAAGACAACACACTCATCTGTGTCTAAACTATTAAATCATGTCGGCTGACAAAACGCAATCAAGATCTTGTCTGTGTTCAATGGTTTTTAAAACAACATTAATTTTCATTACTTCATTGCTAGATTATTTCATGAACATTAATTCCAAAGTTTCAGGAGGTGGTTTTCTTTCTTTTAGCACCATAAAATTGATCTCACTATATTTTGTCACAAAGTCTGATGATTAAACTTTTAGAAATATAGAAATATTACTGCGTGATTTATAAATACATAAAATACTAATTTATCTCACACTGGAAAACAACAAAACAGTGAGCAAAAAAAATCAATTATTTTAGTCCTAAGGCAAGATATACTATTGCTTCCAAAGTATGTACCAAAGTCAATCAATCAATTTTATGAACAGCTGACAAATTATACAGTGAAATTTGAAGGCTGGAGCATCTCTGAAAATTTCCATTTCATTTCTCATCATGACGTTTGATGTTGACACATAACACTCATCATTGGATATCTTAATGGATTTTAAAATTTGTGACACTACTTATCAGACAATAAATGTCAGGTAGTTGGTGGTATTTCCAATGACTTCCATGTGCCTTTCCTAGAATGCCAAAAAGCTATCGTTTCAGACAACACAAGTGAATTATCTGGCTATTCTATAAGCCAAAAAATCTGACCTAGGTCACAGGTCAAATAAAATCCAAATAACAAGCTAGGTAGATGGCTCAGTTAGTGAAGTAGGTGAGGATATTAAGTTCAGATCCCCAGAACCCACATAATAACTCAGGCACAGAGGCCTGCCTCTGTAAGTCCAGTGCTGGTGCATGGACACAGGTAGATCCTATAGTTCATTGGTGCACAGGTCTAGTCAACTAGTGAATTCTAATTTAGTGACAGGCTGTGTCTCAAAAATAAGATGAAGAGTGGTAGAGAAAAATGCCTAACATCAATAGATGACTTCCACATTCACACACATACATGTGAGTACATGTGCAAATACACATGCACAAACAAACACCAAAAAAATTAAGGTAAAATCAAGATGTCATCAGGATACATTTCTTCTGGCAGATTCAACAGGATGCCTGTTTTCTTGCCTTTCCTAGCAGCAGAGGCTACAAAGAGTCATTGGTTCCTGATGTCTCCTGGCAACACGTAGACATATTCTCAGTCCCCATATCTCTGTTATATTTTCCTCTTGATCTGTCTTATATGCTTAGTTCCACCTGTCTAATCTCCTGTATAATCTACGGAAATGTTCTTGGTTGAATGCTGACTGGTTATCAACCTACATTTCATCTGTGCTTCACCTTTCCCCTTCACCATGTAAAGTAGCTTACTCTCAGGTCCCACTATCAAGGATGCAAACATCTTTATCATAACGGGATATGTATTGCTAATTGTGCAAGGCCATTTATTATATCCGAATATATTCTACATATCCAGTACCAAAGTAGGCTCTACAAATAAACACAATCAAGAAAAATTATCCATACCTTAGGGAACTTGCATTATAATTTTAAATTTTAATAAATAAAACTTAAATTTTCCCAAAAAAAGTCTATCTTTAAGAAAACACAAAATAGTTTCCAAGACTATACAAATTGCTTACTGCATTATTTTATCAGAGGCTAGTTCTCTAAATCTATTACAAAAGTTGTGGACAGAATAATCCAAAGCTAGTGACCTATAGAATAAACTTTAGGCAAATAGAAAATTATAGCTACCGGGACCTGTGCTCTCTGCGGCGTCCCAGCGCACTCTGGAGCAGGGGCACCTGAACTCTGCACCTGGCCACACCCGCAGCCCCTGCTGCTCAGGGAATCTACTAAGAGCCCTACTGCGACCCTGAACTGAGTGAACTGAGCGAACCAACTGCAGGGGTCTATGAGGGGCGGATTTGAACCCTGACCAGAGGTGAGGAGGGCTCGGCGGGCCTCAGCACCTGTATCCTGGCCTGGGAGGGAGAGTTGACCTCACACTGCTTCCGGTTCCGTCACCGGGACCTGTGCTCT